>BJCM01062745.1:0-11542 GCA_018326385.1 Flaveria bidentis | reverse complement strand
CCCCCCCCCCCCCCCCCCTTCTTCTCCCCCTCTCTCTCTCTCACCCCAAAGAAATCTTACACTCCTTTGTGTTCTATCTCTTATCTAGTATATTCCCTGAACCTGATAGGCTGAATTCTACCTTCTTCCTCAGAATATTTACTATGATCTTCGCAACAAATCCTAATATATCTGCAGATACTGAGGCCATAACTGAGCTTCTCTACAAGTGCATACAGAATCGCAAAGGTTTCTCAGACCTGTCAGTGTGATACGATTTTCTAAGATAATATTTTGAGGAGTCAATGCCTATTATAATTTAATATCACTCAATATGGATCCAACCACTCCCTTTACAGCAAATGGAAAATACACAGATAATCATGACAAAGTATGTGATGTGAATAACATCCCATCAGGCATATTCATACAAATCAATTCCCATCATTTAATATCAAGAGCAAATTAAATATAAATTTCAAATATGAGGCCAGTGATACCTTTTGCCAATTGTCATTGCAACAATTGAACCAAAGACAAGGAGAACATTTTCTGTCATTTTCCCTGTCAGGAATTTTTGGCAAATGCTTCACTAATACATATTCTTCTTTTAGCTTGGAGCCATACTCTGGGCAAAAGGATAACTTAGAAACACCCATAAACTTGCAAACCTGCTTACAAGAACATTCATATATAAATGTGTACTACTTTTAAACAGGCATAAAGTTAAAGACATGCATCAAATAGTGTAAAAGAAGGATGGTCAGAAAAGATAACTGCAGGCTGGATATTTTAGTATCAGAGATAGAGGTGACAATTTCAAAACATTTATTTATGAATTGGTTGATTTATGTTTTACCTCTAACAGGTCAAATGGATTAAAAAGAGCACTTGAACGTCAAAAGTGTAATTTTATTGCATTTAACCACTGTATCATTTTATTCAAAAGATTAAATTATTTTGAAAAGGGGTTTAACTTTTAAACATATTTAGCACACTAATCATTTATAAGAAAAAAAATAAAACTTGGAAACTATTTCAGGTCAACCTGACGCATACAAATTCCTGTTTTGGCACGTTAGACCTGCCCATTTTGCAACCTCTAACAAGAAGCGAAGAGTACTTTACCTCTCTGGAATTCACAATGTCCAGGTTCCCAAGAAAATGATTCAAGTATTCCTGCATTGCGGTCTTTGCTTGATCTGAAATGGAATGTTGCCTCCCAAGTGCTGGGCGTATCATTGGTAGGGCTGCACTTGATGGAACATCTCTGAACAAAAAATCACCTGTAAGAACTATGATCATTATAGCGATGAACATATATTTTCACCAGCCTTGTAAAGTTAGATACTTAGTAGTCACCTGTTTTTAACGCTTCCCTCGTTATTTAATGTCATTACATTTTCGTCGAGTTCATCATCATCATCATGCACAACTGCCAGGTGGTCCCCTATTCCTAAATTTTGTAGCCATTCTTTAACCTTCATAAGGAATATTTCCAGTCATAAGAGAACAAACAAAAATAGCAAAATAAGCCGGTGGGAATATAGACAAACCTGTTCTTGTTTTTCATGAATTTCTTCAATAATTGCGCGTTTCTTTAAAGCAAAATGTAAATAAAATACGTGTGAAGCTTTCTTCACTAATTGCCACTTGAACTGCAGCCCAAGATACACAAAAAGAGTAAATCAGTGAAAAGCAAACTGAGTTATGAATTAGTAGACCTGTAATACAAGAATACTTCAGAGAAGTAGAATAAAGAGACTGAAATAGGTGCAAATTAGTCTCAAACCAGCCATACTTTAGAACATCAAAATGATATGAATATTTAGCATCTGGAAGTTAAATGCAACTTCTGATCTGCTAATTTTCTAATTCAAAAAAATGTGTGTAACATAAAGGAACAAAACAAATAAATCAGCAACATTTGCACTGCCAAGATTCAAGAAAAAGTAACACCCAAAATCAGCTAACAAAAATTTAAGATATGGCACCATGTGAATCTTAGGGGTTGTTTGGCAGCATCTAAATCAACCTCTTAATGGTTCAGATGTTTGAATGGTTCAGCACTTAATGGTTTAGAGTTTAGACTGTTTGTTTCGCGAGTAAATGTCTGAATGGTTCAAATATTTGCCTCTGAATGGTTAAGCATTATAATAATGCTGAATGGTTAAGAGGTCGAATGTTGAATGGTTAAGACCTCTTATCTGAATTAGTCAGACATTTGCCTTTGAATAGTTAAGCGATATACTAGCTCTTAATGGTTCAGACCTCTTAATGGTTTAGCACTTTATGGTTCAGAACTCTTATTGGTTTAGCACTTAATCATTCAAAAATTGCCAAATAGTCACTTAAAGATCCTGCAAGCCTACACATGAGACCTAATACCATGTTGTGATGTTTCATAGTAGATTTTGATACAGGTTGGTTTTAGAAAGTGTCATCCAAAAAAGAAGAGAAAGGGGAGGGGAGAGAGAGAGAGAGAATTCCATGATGAGGTAAAGTACGCTTCCGATCTAAACAGAGTAAAGAGACCAATCTTAGATTGAGTTAAATATGTACTCGAGTACCAATTCATGTATGTGTGTACTGGGGCAATGCTAGTCTATTAAGAATTGTAAAAAACTAAATAAATCATTGTAACCAGGTAAGAGAAAGGCTCGATCAGCTGTGCTCAGCTCCGGCAATAGCATCTATGAACTTACGCAATGTTTACTCTTTAAAAAATCTAGTAAAACCTACCAAATTACACTTTACTTTGACATTTTCTCAATGTCAGTCTCTAATGTTAATTAGCAAACCTCAAATAGAATAAAAGCTATTTGTTATAAATAATTAAATATATCCTGGGTAAAACTCAGTGATGTAATCTTTCCTTTTTGTCCAAATTCATCAAGGTTCCAAAAGGAAAAAGAAGCAATCTGGTAGGCTTTACTAGATTTTTATTAGAGTAAACCTTGCATAAGTTCATACTTCATAGATGTTATTGCTGGACCCCAATTGCCTAAGAATCATGTGTTCAAGAAACTACATATCATCCTAAAAAGACTTGGTCTGTGCAGGGATTTCAAGAATCAAAAACATACAAAGGAAACAGACAATTCCAGAAACTATATCTACCATCTCACTGAAACACCTAAAATATTACAAAGTGCATCCCTTCATGAAAGTAAGAAACAAAATCATGCTTTACAATGTTGTCATTACCCGCATCCATTCCACCTACACAACTAAGCACCCCCAATCAATCTAGTTCAGCTTCATTTCATTACAATACTCATTCAGCAAACAGCACTAATTCAACTGTTTAATTGGTCTCTACCATCTCACTATAGCTCAAGTTTCAAACTTTCAATCTTCTTTCAGTTCTTTATATAGTGCCATAACTTCCAAGAGCCGTTTAAAATCACAAAAACCACATATTACATAATACAAAAGATACTACTTTCTTCTAAACAAAGTGCCGCTATTCAAGAAGACTTTTGACCACTTTTACAGTAACTTATCATTTAAACAAAGTGCCGATATTCAATTGTCAGAAACTTGGATCTCACTCTAAATTGTTCAAACATTGAACTAATCCAGTCTCCTTTTTAATATAAGTATTCAAAACCACATCAAACCTAATAACAAAACACCAATTAACACATGCTGGTGATCAATTGCCAACGAAATTGACCAATTTCACATTTGGAAATCCCCTAGCTTCTAAAATCAAACATCAGCTATCACCAACAAATCTCATTCCAACAATTTCCCCAACCAACAACATAAAAAACAATCAAACATCATTCAAATCAACAGTTAAACTAAACTACACACACGATCATTAACTCATCACCATTACAACCACAACAACAACTACAACAATAACAACAATAATAACAATATACCTGTTTGTACTGAAAGTCAATAGTGTAAGACAAAAGCATGGGGCTAATATCACCAGCATCAGGACGAGACACCTGCACAATCGTAGCCTTGGGCAACTCATCGAAAATTCGAGTGGCCTCCGGCGGATTCTGATGGAACGAGAAGAACGACGAAAGCCTCGACGGCTCAGATTGCATCTGCACGTAGTGCGATCCGCTTCCTCCGCCGGAAATCAACTGCTCCGATGCCATATTATCAATCAACTCCGATCAAAACAACATGAAATCAACGAATCACAAATTCTATAGGTGTGTAGATTTGTATGTAAGTATGTATGTATTTATGTGTATACGTGTGGAATTTGTGTTTGTATTGTAGATCGAATGGAAGATGAAGACGATGAAGTGAAATTTGATTTTTCAATTTTGTTCGATGAGAGAGAGGAGAAGAAGAAGGGGTAGGTGACGTAAATTGTCAAAACTCAAAAACATTTGGGGATTTTTATTTATGGAGCAAATAATACGAAACGGGTCGGGTCGGGTCAGGTCAGGTAAAAATGACATGGATATTATTCCACGTGTTATTTTTTCAAGGGAAATGTTTGCGTTAAATAATAATTAGCACTTGTACTTCGGATAATAAGGCTACTTTTATTGACAAGAATAGTCGTAAAAACATAATCGTAAAATGTTAACACCTACTGTCGATGTGGATATAGTTTATTTGTGCGTTTAAGTTGGTGCATTTCAATTTGTTTGGTTTGCCTCTCTTTAGATCCGTTTTTTAGACTTTTATTAGGTAACCAATTACCCAAATCTTTCTATCAACTATGAAAATGCAACTGTATGTACAACGGCAAACTTAGTGATTTTGTTGTTTGTTCTCTTTAAATACATTCAATAACTCGGATTTTGTATAAAGGGGTGAATTTTGATACAACATAAACATTAACATTTGGGTTTGGTTAAACGGCTCAAGTCAAATTTTGGGGTTGAACTCACAAGCTAAACTTGTCATGTTTGTTTTAACCCGTGATTTGACCTATTCAATCATGTTCAATGCTGATAAATTCATTGGTAAAACGACATATTTTACTTTTTCTTTTAATCTTTAGTAATACGCCAGTGAGCTGTAGTTGATCCACTAGTAAAACTTTTGCCCTACGCTCCTTTTTCCTACAGGCTTACATCAACATATAACCAACGATTGCTACATTAACCGTCAGATTTTTCAGTCACTTTGCTTTTAGTGAGATCCAAGTCCAACCGAAACTTGGGTAAGCAGTCATGAATGAAAAGAAGGGGCTTGCGCGAAGACCTCATGAGAATTAACTTAGGACCAGCCGGTCCAAGTCATATAACCAATAGTTTGAATTACATGTAACCATGAAGCACAGATAACTAATGTCTAATATTTATGAGACTATAAGAAAAGGTAGTGTTAATAACATAACAAGCAACATCACTACAAAACTAACATGATTCCTTAAATGTTCTGAACATAGCAGCGACTCATTGAATCATCAACTGTTAAGACCCTTGCAACCCACTTTGGTTTTGGGAGAACCTGCCACCATCAGTTTGATCTGAAGTCCGGCTTGCAGCTGGTTGGGTCACAGTTTGTCCCTGATCCTGAGCCCAATTGCCTCTTTGAATCGGCTCTCTACGTATAGTCTGCATTGTCTCGCGGCGTTTGTCATATCGAGGTCTTGAACGGGGCCTAGTGTTTTGCGGCCTGTCAGTAAACCTGTACTGAGGTCTTGGTATGACTTTTCCATCAATAAACAAATCCCCTGCAAGCAAATTTAAAAATGTTTGAATGCATTTGTATGCACACCAGAGATAAAATAGCAATGAAATAATGGGACTGTAATTGAGATTCATCTATGCAAACCTCCATAATCTTTGTTGGGAACATCAAGATATGAATCGGGCAAAACCCAAAGAACACCAGGTAAACCTGCTCAAAATGAAACCTTATTAATGTTGTCGGCAATCAAAATGAACTTACTATAAACATGTATATTATATTTTTTCTACTTGTAGTTTCACTCTCACTAAGTCGCTATAAAAAAACCATGATCGTAACAAGCTTATTCTACTATTCTGATTTAGGAATGACAGTATTTGGGCCCGCTTATTCAATATATAACCAATTTAAAGCAGAAAACTTTATGAACGACTGTGTTACATAAGATGGTTATGTAACAACATAGCCACCTCTTTCTTTCTCCCGTATATCTGGTCAAGGCTGCATACAAGCATAGTGGTCAAAGGTGCGTGACAAGGAGAGGCGCACACAACTGCCTTGAGGGCAGCAAGGTGCACATGCACAAAATTTTGAAAAAAAAATGCTTGAATCTGCAAAGAGCATGTCTGAACCTGCATGAACACAACCTAAACTCGCCTAAACAGCTAAAAAATGGCATAGAATAAACATACGCATTGCTTATCACAGACGCGCACTTTTCAAGCGCCTTACACCTCACCCTTTGCGCCTTGATAGTTGATCCTTTGACTACCTAGTATAGAAGTGCATATGTGGTTCTCGTGGTTCTGTACTTAAAACTGATTCAGTGTTAAATGCATTATGCACCCCATTTGAGTCATGTGTTAAGCTAGATGAGAAGTATGAAGAATGCCATAGTCAGTCTCGTGTAAAAGATCCACTCAGGCATTAAGTATTCCATAAAACTAACTGAAGCAATCCTAAATCCTAAGTTATCAAGTGTAAATAATGCAAATTAGACAACTTTTGGAAACTTCAGTTATCAAAATTTCTAGTTCACACAATCGAACCTACGGAGCTGTCAATAACAAAATTACAGCTAAAAAGACATTAAAGCAACTAACTTCATAATATCTAAACTCATTAGCCCTAAAAGAATCAAGATTCAGCAAAACCTTTGATTTTGTAAGATAGCTCCTCAGATATCAAAGCACCAAAACCCGTATAAGTTGTAGTCGAAACAGAGTATATCTTCTTCTTCGCCTCCTCCTCACTGAAAACCACCACACAAAGAAAACACTTAACACAACAATCACATCACATAACCACTACAAATGCAGCAATAAACATACCACAACCAAAAACACATCATCTACATTACCTAATTACCAAATACTGGTATGAAACAAATTAGGGTTTAACGATTCAAAATCAAGCATATGTTATATCAATTATCATACAAACATACAATACCTTTCGAGAACAGAAGCTAGGGTTTTGACATACGAATCGATCATCTCCTGTTCAGAGGGTTTAGGGTCCGTGGGGAACTCCATTACAATAAGCCAATGCTCGTAATCACACCCATCGAGCAAAATCGTCTCCTTTGGGGGGCGATTGCTCCAGTTGGGTGACGAATCGTTCAACGGGGAGTAACCCGACCCGGATGTTTTGGGTCGAACGGGAACCCGTGGGGCGAGTTGGGGGGATTGAATATGGTGGCCGATCAGAGGGAGAGTGAATCGAGAACGATAACAGATTGATGATGATGATGATGATGATGATGGTGATATGATGCGAGAGAAGAGTGAAGTTAGGGTTCTTCTGGTGGTGGAGATTGCCATAGATTGCTACAGCTTTCTTCTCTACAGAAAATGTTATGTTAACAGTGACGAGGGTTTTGCAGGCTTGTGAATTTCTAAATTCTACCACAACCTGAAAACCGATAAAAGAACTCAACATGAAATTTGTAGGTACATGTCCACAAGTCTGAGGTAATTTTCGGGTTCTGGTTGTGCTCGGGTTCACGTCGGGTTGGACCCACGAACACAACTCGTTAGGTATTCCTAAAGCTAACCTTGATACGGGTTATTTTGCTCGCATAGGCTCATTTATGTTAAGCACTAGTTAATCCAATATAAGTAATTTGGTGGTTTATTTTTTGACAAATTGGATTTTAATAATTTAAACTATCACTAATTGGCTGATAATAATTGATACTACTGATTTAGCCGGTAATAATCTTAATTTTTTTTTGTTACCGATAACAATTGGAGTAAAGCAATGCCTTAAAATGTTGATTTGAGTTTATTTTATAGAGATTTGTAAGTTATTTGAGGTAATACTTCTTTTCATAATATTATAAATGTCTTCAAGAATTGATACTTCAAGGAATGATCATGTTAAGTTTCTTTTCATATGATTTTTATTCGATCATCATAATCAAACCCATCACAACATGATTTTTTTTAACTTAGTGAGACAAAACATCACAACATGATTATTTTTTATTTTTAAATTTATTGAGACAAAAAAAAACATATATGATATTTGTAAAAAAAATTCAAACTAATAGATACTCATGGATAAAAAGATGAAGAAAAAGTTAAAAATAAAAATAAAAAACGCATGCCTTCCTATAGCCAAATGTTAGTCCTCATCAAGCTTTTAATTATAATTGTATGCTTTGAAACTCGAATTACGTCATCACACTCTTATATATGAATGACGATGACATAATCCAAAATTACAACACTAAATATGACAGAACAAGACATTGAGGTCATCTTTGACAAATAAAAAAAATAACTTTTTGATTTTTGGAGGGTAAAAAAACCAAAATACCCGACCAAAAAAGTTAAAAAGTTAAAATTTTTGATTTTTTAACTTTTTTGGATGTGTATTTTTGTTTTTTTACCCTTCCAAAAAGTTAAAAATTACTTTTTTTTATTTGCCAAAAACCCACTGATTGGTGTAACTAGGTCCCGACTCAAAATATCAAATGATTATGAACTAGGACACACTTAACCTCTAAACATAAGATCTAAGCTAACCATCAATCTCTGTATCATGCTAGAAAAGTTAAAATCAACACCAAACTTTGGAGCATGCTTAGAACCTTAGGAGCAAACCTCGAGCCTTATAACAATGTGGAACTATATAACTAATGGCTTTAAGCGACAAACAGCTCCACTAGAAATCCATCGTTGAACACGTACCTTGTCAAAAATCCATCGATGGTACTATGTTAGGAAACATGGTGTTAATAATGTCTTTTTTGATGGATTATTTACTATTTTTTTCTCAAATGAATCACTGACGAGGTTTTTAGCGACAGATTAGCGACAAACTGATTATTATCATAGTAGAATCATCGTCGAACTAGTGGCGGTTTTGTAACAAATGAATAATTCGTTGGTAATTACTTTTAATTTGTTAGAGAAACAAATTTTGTTATCTATACATGTATTAGAACGTACCAATAATAAAAAATCACCATAAACAAAAATAGTTCTCAATAGAACAAAAATAAAACATGATTATGTTTATACAAAATATTATATCTTAAAAACCTAGCTAAGTAGGCGGTTGTTGGGTAGGGCTATCCTTATTGTTGTCATAATTCTTTCATGGCCGCATGAGCAGTGACTTCATCTTCATGTTAGCCTCCGTAGCGCCTCCAACTATGTGTCCCCTGTCACCTCTTTCGTGTGCCTCCTCCTCCACCTCCCATCATTCCACCGCTTCTTTTTTTTTTGAGACAACAATCTACAAACATCAAACATATAGTTAGTAATTTGTTAATGATAATAAGTACATTATATAAAAAAGTAATTGCATACCTATAAATAGACAAGTAGCTTGAGATCTCGCGATAGTAGAAGTACTAGCCTCACCCGTCATAGTTAAAATTTTGAAGAGTACAAGAATGACTTGTTTTTGTTAAAAAAAGCTCAGAAGCTAGTAGAATTATATGACTTAGTGAAAGTTGTGGTTGGTGTTTATTGTGTCTTCTTAAATTAATCAAATTAAAACACTAACTACTATTTTAATTGTGTTGTCAGTCACAATTTTAAAAAGAAAATATTCACAATTCTATATGATTCTAAATGTACTCCAAAGGGGTATTTGTATAATGAAGTAGTCACATCATGATAGTGTGGTTATTTTGCTTATGTATTTACAAGCATAGGAGGGTATATTTTATCCACTAATTTTTTTAGGGTACTAATAAAGAGAAACCCACAAATGTAAATCGACACTCACCTATACGTTGCGTATGGGTCCATACGTGGCGTATAGGTCTCCCTCATAAATGCCAAGAATTCCACGTCACATCAGTGAGCCTATACGCCGAGTATGGACCCATACGCGGTGTATAGGCTTTTCAGAAGACAAAACTGGCGAAGTCAAATCAGTCACTCAGCGGGTCTATACGCCGCGTATGGACCCATACGCGGCGTATAGGCTTGGGTCGTATGGGTGTGGGACGCATCTCCACCGATACCTATACGACACGTATGGGCCCATACGCGGCGTATAGGCTTTTCAGAAGACAAAAACTGGCGAAGTCAAATCAGTCATTCAGTGGGACTATACGCCGCGTATGGACCCATACGCGGCGTATAGGCCAGGGTCATATGGGTGTGGGACGCATCTCCACCGACACCCTACCAAACTTTTTCAAACAAAAAAAACTCTCTCGTATAGATCGATACTACACGTATTGTTCATTGATTTCTCTACATTCACTAGTTCAAGTATGTATTATTGTTCTTATACCTTTATTATGTTAATCGTACCCTAATTTAAACGTTAAAGTGATGTTTTAAGCGGTAAAAACGTGGATTTGAAAACTGGTTTATGAACTATACGTGGCGTATATAGCTATACGCAGCGTATAGCTCAAAGGTTGAAGAAGACCAAAGGGGGGCCCTATATGCGGCATATAGCTCTATACGCTGCGTATAGGGGACCATACGAGGCACACACCCCATACGGGGGGCCCTCTACGCGGCGTATAGATCTATACGCGGCGTATAGGGCCCATAGGAGGCACACAACCTATACGCGGCGTATAGGACTATACGCGGCGTATAGGGTCCTATACGAGGCACGAAACCCCATAAGTGGGTTCCTATACGCGGCGTATAGGACTATACGTGGCGTATAGGGTCCTATACGAGGCACACAACCCCGTACGTGGGGTCCTATACACGGCGTATAGCCCTATATGCAATTCTTAAAATTTTTCGTTTTCTTGTGCAGATATGTCTTTCGATTATGAGATTGAGGCTGACGTTGATGATATTGCTAATCATCCATGGCTACAGTTTGAGCCCGGGTCTATTGAGCATGCAAAGTACTCAAAATTCATTCATATGAAGATCGGTCATCAAAAGGCAGTGGATTGGGAGGTGATGGTCGAGCTTGGGGAGCGTGATAGACTCGCTGGTATTATCGGAGATAATACGCCATGGATTCGTTTATTTGAGTTGGCGTTCTTACATTCTTACCGAAAGCTGACGGTGGAGTTTTTATCCACATTTATTTATATTCGTCCTGATGAGATGGTGGAGGACGATGAGCGATCTGAGATTTCGTTTATGCTATGTGGACGATCTCATCAGATGTCGGTTGAGCAGTTTGCCATTTTCTCGGGACTTTATTATGAGCCGGAGATTGTTACCCCTCTATTTACATAGGGAATTACTAAGATTGAGAAGACCCGATTGAGAGATTGGTGGCCTCAGATTGCCGGAGGTCCATTTCAGAGGACTAAGGGCAGGGTCACTGGCATTAGAGATCCTCTCATTTGTTACTTGCATCGCATGATCGCCACATCCATCACGGGACGTGTCAAGAGTCGGGAGTGGTGTACCATTCTCGACTCATTTTACTTATATTGTTTGCTTACGGGGACCAGGTGCAACCTGGCGAGATGTTTGGCAGAGTATTACGC
>BJCM01062744.1:0-11625 GCA_018326385.1 Flaveria bidentis | reverse complement strand
GCAGCAGCCTAGTGGGTTAGTGGAAGAATGGTTAGCTATTGTTTAGGGACTAATTGCAGCCTAACTGTGATGGTTAGCTAATGTTTAGGGAGTAACTACAGCCTAATGTTTAGGGAGTAACTACAGCCTAATGTTTAGGGAGTAACTGCAACCTAATTGCCCCTATTCTTCCTATTTATCTTTACTTCTTAGGATGTGTGTGGCTGTCTTTGTTTAGTTTATCAAAAGTAGGGTTTCTAATCCTTGTAATCGGAGATCACCCTTCTCGAACAGGGCTCTATCAGTACTTTTTACTTGAAGTTAATCAAGATGCCTGGTTAGGATACATGGAACAACCATGGTGATTCCATCATCAACATTTATGTTATTATGTAGTTGTGTTTTCATGGCTTGATGGCCATCCAAATGGTATAACTTTGGCTTGATGACTAATCTATCCACTTGTTTTCTTCTTCTATTGCAGTGTGGGGACACCAACAGTGGGTCTACCTCCTGCTTGGGTCGATGTATCTGAAGAATTAGCAGCAAACATCCAATGTGCACGCTCTAAAATGGCAGACCTGGCAAAAGCTCATGCCAAGGCTTTAATGCCCTCATTTGGTGATGGTAAAGAAGATCAGCACATAATTGAGGCCTTAACTTATGAAGTAACTGATCTTATAGAAAAATCAGAGAAGAGGTTAAGAAAATTATCTGCTGGTGGGCCTTTTCAGGATTCAACAATCAGAAAAAATGTGCAGGTATTATAACTTTTTGACAAACCAAACAGACTGTGTTAGATTATAAGTTTAGCATTTAATAATAAAAACTTATGTTAAAATTAATTAGTTTGTTATACATAATGTAACTAGCATGCGAATGGGTCGGTATGGGTAAAAACCTGTTTTACCCGTTTAGAATAACTGTCAAATGACAGTTAATAACCGCCAATTGTATTACTATATATAGGACCGCAATGTACTGTTGTATTGTATCGACATTCATACATTGTTCCCTCCAAAATCTATTGTGTTTATAGTGTTATTGTTAAGTGTAAAATCATTGTGCAGTGGTGTCGATCAACAGACTGGACTTCAAAATTGTTAGTTTCTTGCTCTACGATGGTGATTTGAGGCTCTGGGTGGGTGGTGGGATTTATAGTGAATCTGAAAATTGTAGTTTAATCAATTAAGTAGTTTATATATATATATATATATATATATATACACACACACAAACATGCATACATATATAATGCTTTAATGGCAGCGCTCTCTAGCCAGTGATCTTCAAAGTCTTTCAGTTGAGCTTCGGAGGAAGCAATCGAATTATCTCAAGGGCCTTAAGCAGCAGAAAGAGGTATGCCCCCTGATCAGTTTTAAATATTTGAATCTGTTGTGTAGGCATGTAAACTAACTGAAGGTTTGCGTTAGTGAATCGTTCAACGGAAGTTCATTTAAGTAAGCGAATGAAAATGAACAAAAATATTTGTTCCTAGTATTAAACTAGATTTGTTCCTAGTATTAAACTAGATTTATTACCCGCGCCACTCAAAGGGGTAATTTGTTGTATCTTCGGGGGGAAAAAACTCAAAAAAACAAAAAAAAAATCTGGAACAAAAACCGCACCTCCAGGAATTGAACCCAAGTGGGTTGAGACTCAATGGGCACACGGCAACACCATTGAGGCAACTGGGCAAGCACTCTTTTTGGGAACAACCCTTGCACCAAATCCTCTATACGCATGGTATTTTTCGGAAAACCAAATAAAATAAGAAAAAAAATGTGTGGTTTAGTCCCGTGACAAACTAACCAATCACATCATAGAACTATTTATAAAACTTTACGATTCATATGGATATAATGAACGAACATGAACACATGTGCCATTCGCTCATTTACGTTCATGGCATTTCGTTTATGTTATTTCATTTACTTTTGTTTATGTTCACTATTAAGGTTTGTATATGTAGTTTTGTTTGCATATTCATTCAAAGAAGTTGGGCCTAGCCCATTTTAAAACCATCGCCTCTGCCCAAACCCATATTGTTGTTTACGATGGTATTGAGACTTTAATTTGAATTTTGTTGTTTACTTCTTAATTGGTGTCGTATATGTATGTTTAGAGTATTAACGAAGCAAATTTAAATGAACTCAAACATATTTGTTTTCTTAATGAACAATCACATACAAAGAAAAAAACTCATTCATTTATGAGTTGTTTAGTTCCATTGAAGTTTAAAGGACAAATACTATCAATTTAATTTATTTAAATTAAACAACATATTTTAATTTTTTTATTCCAATAAATTATTATATTTGTTGTGGTTAATCGTTTATTTACCGGGTTACAAATCATGAGTCAAGTTATTTACTTTCTGCATGTATGTTTTAATAATAAAGAAAGAGTCCAAAGTTGACCTAATTCCTAGGAAGTGTACGTTGGATGCAACTGCACGTTGAGAAGATGGGTTATGTTCTAACAGTTCTCTAGGTAGAAAATAGTGATTATTTATATCTTTTACTCACACGTTCTTTTCTTGTAAGTTTATTTATAGACCTCTTGCTTTCATGAGTAAAGTAATATTTTTGAAGTCATTTCTTTCATTGCAACTTTATTATATACTATTCTTGTTTCACTTTACTTGATTCATATTTTGAGACATCATACAATAACATCTCGTATCTTTTGTGTTTGTTTTAGCTCTTATTTTGGTCTGATAACCAACATTTGGTATTAGAACTTTGTTCGTTTAAAGGGGTTATAAGTTGATTCTGATCAAAGGTTGAAGAGTCACGAAAACAGCTTCTACTCTTGATCAACATGTTCATGACTAAAGAGTCTAACCGGCAAAGGTGCATGAAAAACGAATGTAAAGGATCCGTCAAACCTGGTGGCTTTGGATGTTGTTCATTTAGTGGGTTAAAGAAAACGGTAAAAGCGGTAGCTTGTTTTCTTGATCGGTGGAAAAGAGCTCTTGGAACAGGTTTGATCAGAAAAAAGGTTGAAGCTGCCAGAAGGAAGAAAAGAATGGCGTTGGTACCTGCTAAAGAAAGTAGTACGTGAACATACCAATGTTCGGTTTTGAACGCTATGATTTATTCGGTATGGGCGGTCAAAGTGAAGTTGATTATGGATGCACATGGGATATGGGAGACAGTCGAACCACAAGCATTAGGTGAAGAAGCGGATGAAAAGAAGTCGAAACAAGCTATGCCCAAGGAGATGATACTGCAAATGGCGGGTTACACTGATTTAAAGAAGTTGTAGGATGGAATGAAAACACGGTATTTGGGTGTAGATCGGGTAAGAGTGGCTTGACTTGCAACATTGAAGAGGGAGCTTGAAAGTTTGCGTATGAAGGAGGGTAAAACGGTTGATGATTCCGTGACAAAATTAATCGATTTAGCCTCAAAAGTAAGGAGCCTTGGATATAAGCTTGAAGAAGTCGACTTGGTCAAAAGATTGCTTGATTCGATGCCCAAATTATTTCTTCAAATTTTGGCTTCAATTGAGCAATATTTTAATTTAGACTCAATGTTATTTGACAAAGTCGTTAGTAGATTGAAAGCATATGAGGAACGCTTTTAAGGAACCGAGAAAGTCGAGGATATTCAAGGTGGTTTATTACTGGCTAGTAAAAAAACCACACAGTTGTAAACTTTGTGGCGTTGGATGCTCAAACCAAGATGACTTTGAACATGGTCGGGGAAGAGATCGTGGTTCTGTGAAAGGTCGAAAAGATGGTAACGAGCATTTTCGGGTTAAAAGTCACGTGAATTTTTATAAGTGTGGTGAATTTGGTCACTACAACAATGAGTGTCCAATATTAAAAAATCAAGAAGCGAATTTGATTTAAGAGGAACCGCAGCTCTAAATGAATGGTATGAATAAATGACTAAGGAGGTGATTGGTTATCCGGCGAAAATAAGAACGTAAGCAACAGAAATCAATATAAACACAAAAGAGATGAGTTGTTGTTGTGTGATGTCTCAAAATTTGAATTAAGTAAAACAAGAATAGTATGTAATAAACTTGTAGAATGACTTAAAAACAATGTTTTATTCATGAAAGCAAGAGTTTATAAATAGACTTGCAAGAAAAGAATGTTGGAGCAACAGAAATCAATAATACTATTTTCTACCTAAAGAACCGGTAAAACATAAACCATCTTCTCACCATGCAGTTGCATCCAACGTACACTTCCTAAGAATAAGGTCAACTTTGGACTCTTTCTTTATTAATAATAAAAAAAAAATGCAGAAAGTAAATAACTTAAACCATGACCCGTAACCCGGTAAATAAACAATTAACCCTAACAATCACCTCCTTAATCGTTTATTCATACCGTTCATTCATAGCAGTGGATCCTACTCAATCAAATTCGCTTCTTGATTTTTGAATTCTGGACACTCATTGTTGTAGTGACCAAATTCACCACACTTATAACATTTCACGTGACTTTTATCCTGGAAACGCTCATTACCATCTCGACCTTTCACAGAACCACGATCTCTTCCCCCGCCATGTCTAAAGTCATCTCAGTTTGAGCATCCAATGCTAGGGGTGTTGATCGGGTTATTTATAAATGTCACGAAATCATCAACCATTTCACCTTCCTTCATACACCCATATACCGTGTCTTCAGTCCACCCCACACCTTCTTTGAGTCGGTATAACCCGCCATTTGCAGTACCATCTCCTCAGGCATAGCTTGAAATAAAAAGGCAAGCGTTTGTTTCGACTTCTGTGCATTCGGTTCTTCACCTAGTGCTCGTGGTTTTATTGTCTCCCATATCACGTGCATCCATAATCAACTTCACTTTGACCTCCATACCGAATAACAGTTAAAACTAAACATTGGTATGTTAACGAACCACCTTCTATAGCAGGTACCAACGCCATTCTTTTCTTCCTTCTGACAACTTAAACTCTTTTTCTGATCAAACCTGTTCCAAGATCTCTTTTCCACCGATCAAGAAAACAAGCTACCGCTTTTACCGTTTTCTTTAACCCGCTAAACGAACAAAATCCAAAGCTACCTGGTTTGACGGATCCTTTACATTCATTTTTCATGCACCTTCCTCGGTTAGACTCTTTACCCACGGACAGGTTGATCAAGAGTAAAAGCTGCTTTCGTGACTCTTCAACCTTTGATCATAATCAACTTATAAACCCTTCAAACGAATGAAGCTTTGATACCAAGCTAATGCAACCCGATCGAAAAAGTAAACAACTAAACCCTGATAACCTAAGTCAAATAGTTTTTTGTTTAAAATAGTGCCCTGTATATAGTGCTAACCCTATTTCAAATAGTGCCTTGTATAATGTGATTACATAAGCGTAATGGTATAATTTAAGGTTAATGCATCACACTTAAAGCAATAGGTCCACATGTTTTTGCGGTTCTTGCGATTCTCTACTTTTATGTATTGAACGACCCTTTTGTATAATACAACTTTTTTTTAATAAATTGATTTAGGAGGTGTTGTGCATCGTATTACATTACATATTGGTTACTCTGTCACCTGTTCGACCCATGTGACTTATTTCTATTAAAGCTACATTTTTTACATGTTTAAAAAACATAAACCAAATTCACCCATTCATAAGTAAATGGCTCATAATTGACCTCTAGAAAAATGTTGGTCATGTGTTTCCACAAATCTAACACATCCTCATCAACAGTTAACTTGAAAACAGTAAGTTCAGAAAGTAAGAAAGTTTTATGTTGATGCAGGATACTTAATATGTTACCCTTTCTTGTAGGGTTCAGATGGGGTTGATTTAGAAATGAATTTAAATGGAAAGAATTCTATCAGGGAGGATGATGGTTTTGATGGCATGGTATGTTACATATTTTCCTTCAGCAATCTTCACCCTGCCTGTTTTGATTTTGAGGCCATATGACATGCTTTCCTCATCGCCTCAAGCCTCGGCTCATGTGCTCTTTTTAAAACCAAGATCCTTTATCTATGTGTAGATTAGAACATATTCAATGATCCCTTCGAACCCCAATTTATTTGCTTGATTTGTGATTATTTACATAGAGTTTTAACAAACATCAAATGGCCAAGTTGAAGAAAAGTGAGGCTTTGACTGTTGAAAGGGAGAAAGAGATTCAACAGGTTGGTCCAAGAACACTTATATCTTCATCTTTTTAGATATTTTTTTCATAATTATATTTTCAGCCTCCGTAGCCTGTACTAATCTGATTAACCTCCAAAGGTTGCAGAATCAGTCAATGAGCTGGCACAAATCATGAAGGATCTGTCAGTCCTTGTAATCGACCAGGTCAACAAGCGATATACATTTTATACAAATCCTTCTTAATTTATACTGTCAAGTAACTCAAGCCAATTTCACAAGCAGGGAACTATCATTGACAGAATAGACTACAATATACAAAATGTTGCAGTGACTGTGGATAAAGGCCTTAAACAGCTAGAAAAGGTTAGATTGCTATTTTAGCAATATTATCATATTAATATATCAGCTATCATAAAAACATAAAACATTGCCAAGAAATTACATGTTTTGACCCACATCCATCTTGCCACCTCTTGGAGTGATCTTATATATTAAATAATTTAGCTATTTTGTTGGTGTGGAATATATGCAGGCAGAGAGAAATCAGAAACAAGGGGGAATGGTAATGTGTGCTACAGTTCTTGTGATCATGTGCTTTGTCATGTTGGTTCTCTTAATCCTGAAGGAGATTCTCTTCTAATGTCGTTTATCTCTCAAGAGTAAAGCCTACTTAACACCGTCAACACGCCAGACACTTGGAAGAATAGGGACCGTACGTACAGCTCCCTCAGATTTTTTTTGGTGAGGGTTAAATTGGTCATTAACCACTGGAGGGGAAAATATGTGTGATTTATTTGAGTTGCTTTTTCATAAATAAATTTTGACTGCAAATATATAACAATCAGAGGAGTTCATAGCTTTTTATATAGTTACTACAAAGTTACATTGTAATAAAGTTCAGGAATTAATGTGTAAATAGTTATGTTACAACTTAACCAATCTTTCTAAAATTAGTTAAGCTGTTGTGAGTCATGTACTTGTGAACAATTAGCATGAAGAAGATGATTAAGATTCTGGATCAATCATTTCCATTCTGTACTTTCTCACTCTAAAACACCCATAACAGTGGTATAGAGTTGTCACGATTAGGTCAGGGCGGTGTTTCACCATCAATAGGTGGCAATATTGGTCATACACCAAATATAGAGGGATAATTAAAGACCATGAGAAGACATTAATGAGGTTAGAAAATACAGTAAAGAAGACAGAGAAGTCAACTGTGGATGACATTTGATCTTCAAATGAACGCTTGTTTATTGCCCGAGCAGTTAAAATGGAATGCACAACAACGCACGTACGAACAATTTTGCTTAAGGGAACTCATCATGAACAACTTCACTCAAGGATCATTGTATGGTTTCTGACACATTAGTAAACAAGGTTACCTTATGTGAATGCTATAACTGTGTTCATCAGAGGACTGAAACCTGATATAGGATGTCCCCTTAAAATGTACAAACCACAAAACTCTAAGAGATGCCTTATTCAAGATGCTTCAAATGGTACCTTATGCTTTAAACAATCTTAATCCATCATCAAGAACCACACCAAGAATCACAACCCCTTTTACCCAAGATCAACCCACCTAGGCACCTATGCACACAGCTAAATCAACTTTGCTCTCTACGATAAACAACAATCATTTTAGAGGGCCGGTTTCAGACTTTGTTGTTTGGACACACCGTGGGGATACTCGGTCCTGCTACCAGCCTTTTGCTTCCTAGCACCGGTTTCCATCATATTGTTCCTCATCTCAATGGCGCGACTCCACTCCCCCTTTTCACCATGGAGCTTTACTAGCATAGAGTACATAGTGGGATGATCGTGTGCCAGATTCTCAAGCCTGTTTGCTAGCTTATAACACGAGTGCAAGCCACAAGCAGTAAGCAGTGCACCCCACACACCCACATCAGGTTCAAAAGGCATTTCCTCTACCAATTTCTCTGCTTTCTCAAGCTCACCTGATTTCCCATATAAATCCACCATACAACTATAATGCTTCATCTCTGCTTTGATTCCATATCTTACTCCCATTGAATTAAAATGTCGTTCGCCCTCCTCAACAAGTCCTCCATGCACACAAGCCGATAGTAGATTGATGTACGTGACATTATCAGGTTTGACTCCACTTTCTATCATTTTCTCAAACTCACAAAACGCTCGTTTTGCCAACCCATGCCTAGCACAACCTCCAATCACAGAGTTCCACACCACCGTGTTCTTCTTTTCCATAGACTCAAAAATACACAACGCTGCTTCAAGGTCACCACATTTTGTGTACATGTCAATAAGGGAGGTCAAAAGAACCACTTCACAATGCAAACCCATTTTCAAAATGCACGAATGCAGCTGGTTCCCAAGGAGAAACATAGAGCAACCCGCACAAGCGTCTAGGAGAGTAGAATAGGTAAAATGATTAGGACGCGTTCCTGATTTGAGCATCAAGATAAACAACTCTATAGCATCAATGTAATTATCATCCTGTACATACCCTTTTATCATTGCAGTCCATGTAACCACATTCCTTTGTGGCATACTGTCAAAGATGGATCTTGCTTGATCAATCTTTCCATTTTTTATGTACCCATTAACTAAAGTTGTCCAAGAAATGATATTAACATCAGGCATCATGTCAAAGGTCATCTGTGCCTCATCTGTGAAGCCTAATTCCATACAACCCACAACCAATGCATTCCATGTGCTCACATCTTTCACAACAACATCATTAAACACGCAATGTAAAGCCTCGCGATCCCTCAAACGCGTATAGCCCCTCATCAATGCTGACCCCACAAACACATTGGAATGAAGGCCTAACTGAATTATCATCCCATGAACCTGAGGAACCAACACATCAAACGCATTCATGAACCCGCTAATCACCGTTGAAAAAGTGAACTGATTGGGGATTTCACCAGCTCTATTCATCTGCAAGAAAAGCTGGTAAACTTTATATGGGTCTTTAGCATTGTTGAAGCCTGACAACATGGTGTTCCAAGAAACGACGTCTCTAACGGGCATTTGATCGAACAGGTTGTGTGCACACTGCATTTGGTTGTGTTTGATGTAGCCAGTGATCATGGAGTTCCAAACTACGGTGTCATATGATGTGGGATTTTGATCGAACAGTTGGCGGGCATCGTTGATTTTACCATGGTGGATGTGATCTTGAATGAGATTAGTGAGTGAAAGAGTGGATATCATGCATTGACAGTTAGAGAAGATGATGTTGTGTGATGGTGAAAAGAAATGGTTGTTGATGTTAGAAGAAGATCGATGGATGTGGTGCCGAAGTGGGTTCATTGACCTCGAATCATTGTGTGTGTTACATACTTGTGTAATGTTATAAAATTGTGGCACCATGAATCTAACTTTATGCATATCTTTGTGCATAGTATGATGGACGCTATAGCTTTTTATCATATTTTATTTTTTCTAGAAGAAGCTTGAGTAGGACCGCAAACGAGCGAAAGTTAAGCGAACAATTTGTGAACTTTTTATCAAGAAGGTCGTTTATGTTTAACCAACAAATATGAACAGAATGCTAGACGAACGAATGTGAACAGAATATTAAATGACGAACGTGAATAGAAGTTGTATTTGTTCATTCATGTTCGTGAATGTTGGTAATTTGTTCATTTATGTTAGTTTGTTTATGTCTATTTATAGTTGTTTATGTTTGTTTGTATCTTTACATTTAAAAATAAATGTTTTTTAGGTTTATCTTGGTTATAAATTTCTATAAATATGAGAACCTAATTATATTATACGTCTCCATTAACACCGCCCATTTATTTATTTTTGGTGAATTTTGCATAAATGTGATGAAAAATGCAAATATTATTCTAAAATTCTAAATTTAATATATATTCATTTTGTATATGTTTATGTTCATGAACGTTTGTTTTGTTATGATATCATAAACATGTTCATTTTCTTAACAAACGAACACGAACAACAAAACTCGTTCGGTAAGTGCTCGTAAACAAATCATATCCTTAATGAGAGAATACAAATAAGATCTTGTACGTGTTCGTTTGATTTGTTTATAGCCCTACTTATGAGAATGCATATTCATCTATACTGCCCATGTGTGGTGCGTTTTGATTTATAGTTGGATGTTCGATTTTAGTTCTTGTAAAAACATTTCGAATCCCGGATATATTTGCCTTGTAATTATGAAAATGATGGAATTAGGTTTTTCTCTAATGGCGTTTTGAACAACCCTAATATCAAGCTACTATTTCAAAAACTTAGTGTCAACCATCCATACTAATTTTGTTGCTCCAAGTCTTACTCACCCATGAATATAATCAAGGAAGAAAAACCACCTTAAATTAGATTTGAACTTGAGATCTAAAAGATACATGGCTTTAATATTACGAAATGAATTCATTACACGAATGGTTCCTGGGGCAAATCAATTTACAATTTTGGTCTCAAAACTCTAAGATACTACGGATTTAATCCCAATAGTTTATCAAGTTGTTTCACTAGCGGTCCCCAAATTAGATGGATGTTTACTTTCACTATTAAGTGGGTGTTAATCCCAAATGTATTTGCCTTGGAAAAATGAGAATGATGAAATTAGGTAGCATTGCTAGAATATCCGTGACTTTTAAAATTATGAATAGAATCAGTTACACGGACGGTCTCTGGGTTTTGGTCAATTTAAGGTTTTGGACCCAAAATTTTGAAAAAATATGAATTTAGTCCTAACATTTTACCAAGTTGTTTTCACATGTGGTCAATAAATTGGATGGACGTTAACTTTCATTGTTAAGCGTGTGCTAATCCCATATATATTTGCCTTGGAATTATAAGTATTGGAATTAGGCAGCATAGCTTGAGCTAGTGATAAGCGTTGGAATTAGGTAGCATAGCTTCAAGGTGATGAATCTGGAAAACATCTATTTAGTTCATGCTATTTTGCTATGAAAATTTGGCAAATTGTAAAACAATTGTACATAACCCTATACTTTCATTTTCTGTTGGTGATCTGTTACCACTCCATAAATCTTCACAGTTGGAATGGTTAAAGAGGAAATTGTTGCATGTGATTATCCTTACATCACGTTGATGCTTTTGGAGAGAGGGAAATAAAACCATCTTTAGAAAAACAAATTGTTCGTTATGAAGCTTGATCAAAGAGATCAAAACTTTGGGTTTTATGTAAGTCAAAACAAGGGTAATATAATGGGTAGAATGGTGAAAAATTAACTTTAATTAACTGTGTTGTTTTTTGGCGGTCGTTGTTATTTTAGCGTCTTGCTAAGATGCGTAGTTTTTTTTAATGAAAATAGATCTTGTTGCTCACAAAAAGGTAGTATGACTATAGCATCCTTGGCTAAAGAATTATATAATGTCTCTTCGGGATCACTATTTTTGCATTATTGGGAACGATTTGGTATACGAAATTAATGAATGAATTGAATTTATTATTGTGTGAAGATTAAAAACAAGAGAAATGCTGAAGGAAAATGGTTGAGAACGATTAAAGATGTGAAAAACAGTGGCGAAGCTTGAACATATTCATAAGGGGGGCGGGGGCAAAAT
>BJCM01062743.1:0-16451 GCA_018326385.1 Flaveria bidentis | reverse complement strand
CATAAGTCTCACCTAGAACAGACCTTAAAGTTGCTGCATGACAGTCGGTTTTTTGCCAAATTGTCGAAGTGCTGTTTTGGGCAAGAACAAGTTGTGTTTTTGGGACATGTAATTAGTTCAGATGGAGTTAGCGTGGAGGAAGAAAAGATTTCAGCAGTAAAGTCGTGGCCCATTCCCTCAACAGTGAAAGAGGTGAGAGGTTTCCTTGGGCTAACCGGCTATTATAGGCGCTTTGTACGAAATTATGGACTTATAGCCCGACCACTTACTGCATTGACCAAGAAGGACGGATTTCTTTGGTCGGAGGCAGCCCTTAAGGCCTTTAATGACCTGAAAAAAGCGCTGTTGTCTACGCCTGTTTTGAGGCTACCAGACTTCTCAAAACCCTTTGTTATAGAATGTGATGCATCATCGGATGGAGTAGGAGCAATACTATCACAAGAAGACCATCCTGTGGCCTATTTTAGTAAGGGATTCTCCCCTTCTAATCGTTTTAAATCAGCTTACGATAGGGAGCTGTTGGCACTAGTCTTGGCGGTTCAAAAATGGAGTCATTACTTGCTTGGTCGGCACTTTCTCATTCGCACCGACCATTATACGCTGAAGTTCTTATTGGAGCAGCGTATTACCACTGCCGAGCAGCAAAGGTTGCTACTAAAACTCATGCCTTACGATTTCTCTATCATTCATAAGGCTGGGAAAGAGAACAAGGGGGCAGATGCCTTGTCTCGCAGACCCCACTCAGGGGAATTATTAGCACTTATAGTCCCTTATTGTGTTGAGGTGGCCGATATCAAATCAGGTTTACAAAATGATTCATTCACAAGTGAGCTGATCAAGAAGTTGCAAGTAGATCCTACATCCGTCCCTGACTTTTCAGTTGTGGATCAGTTTTTGTTTCATCAAGGGCGGTTGGTAATACCAGAGGTACCTTCTCTCAGACTTAAGTTGTTACAAGAAGCGCATGATACTCCAATCGGCGGTCATGGAGGATTTTTAAAGACCTATAAACGACTCTCTTCACGTTACTATTGGCTCAAGATGAAACAGGATGTAAGGAACTTTGTCCAACAATGTGTGATATGTCAGCAACAAAAGTACCAAACTTTGGCTCCTGCAGGGTTACTTCAGCCCCTGCCCATCCCTGAACAGATTTGGGAGGATGTTTCTATGGACTTTATTGCGGGATTACCTCCATCTAACCGCTTCGATACTATTCTAGTGGTGGTGGATCGTCTAAGCAAATATGCTCACTTCATATGTTTATCTCATCCTTACACAGCCAAAGGAATAGCTGCGGTTTTCTGTAAAGAAATAATCAGATTGCATGGTTTTCCTCGCTCCATAGTTTCTGATCGAGATGTTGTTTTCCTTAGCAACTTTTGGCAAGAATTATTCCGATTAAGCCAAACCAAACTAAAGTTGAGTACAAGTTACCATCCTCAAACGGATGGCCAAACCGAAGTCCTAAATCGCTGCCTAGAGGCTTACCTGCGTTGCTTTGCGAGTGAACAGCCGACCAAATGGAATGCATACCTACCATGGGCTGAATATTCATATAATACCGGTTACCACACGTCTACCGGTACCACCCCATTTTCTGTTGTTTATGGTAGGGAACCACCTTCTTTTTTTCCGTATGTTGCAGGAGAGACTAAAAACGCAGAGCTGGAACAACAACTAATTGATCGGGATGATATGCTAAAGCTTATTCGTCAAAACCTCCAAAAGGCCCAAGAACGGATGAGGAACCAAGCAAATCAGAAACGACGAGAGCTCACGTTTCAGGTTGGTGATTACGTATTCTTGAAGATTCAACCTTATCGTCAGAAGAGTTTGGCTAAACGCCGATATGAGAAGCTGTCTCCAAGGTTTTTTGGCCCATATCGTATTAAACGAGCAGTTGGACCAGTTGCATATGAGTTGGAACTACCGCCTGAAGCTCGAATCCATCCGGTTTTTCACATCTCAATGCTTAAACCTGCACAGGGATCTTTTTCTGCAGTCCCGACTCCCCCATTACCCATCACCAAAGACTGGGAAGTTGATTTACAGCCTAGTGCGGTCGTCACGCATCGTTGGGTTTATGAAGCTGGCCGTCCCATCCTGGAATTATTGATTTCATGGCGTAATCGCCCGATAGAAGAAGCTACATGGGAAACTTATGATTTATTAGCTGAGCAATTCCCTGCATTTCGCCTTGAGGACAAGGCGTTTTACCGCGAGGGAAGTAATGATAAAGGTCCACCATTGAAGGTGTATTCTAGAAAGAAGAATCAGGTGACAGCTTCCAAAGTGGGACAGCTGTATGCTATTTTCGGAAATTGGTTGGATCCATTCAATCAAATTAAGGGATGATTTCATTCAATCAATTTAATAATGGATCCTCCAGGAAATTAGGGATCTTCCAGGGAATTAGGGACTTAATTTCAGCAATTACATAGTATAAATAATAGGTCGGTGTTTCATTTCTGTCATTGAAGTTATTTTGTTTATCTTGTTCTTGTAATCGGAGACCTTGCCCCTCTCGAATCGGGCCACTATCATTTTGTTCCTAATAAAAGCTAGCCTATTTTTTATCTCTATCAATTCTGTCTCTATCAGTGTGTTTGTGGAATAACATATGTTTTGGTATAGTAGTCAAAGTTAATCATTATGTAGTCATTTTCTTTACATATTCATATTGATCATTTATAAAAATATCATTATTATTATTCATTAAAGCCATCAAGTAGAATATCTATAACTTTAAAGTTACATTGAGACACTATCTATTTATAATCTCATTGTAATAACATTATCAATTATATGTGAAAATGCCCTTGAATTGATCATCGCCAATAGCTTTTAGGATTTCAACATGATTAATGAATATGAGGGTATGCTTTTGATTTGGGTATAAATTATAAGTTTTTGCTGATATTTTTCTCCTCTCATTATTTCATACCCAATTGGTTGAAGGTACTTTGATTGTTAATATTCTTTTGAGTGATTTAAACAGATTCGTAGTCATGCACAGAAGTACTTTCTGAAGGTTCAAAAAAGTGGTACTCATGAACATCTGCCTCCTCCTCGACCAAAAAGGAAAGCTGCGCATCCATATCCACAAAAGGCTGCAAAGAGCGGTTGGTACCTGAAAAAACTCACGTCTAGGCTCAGACTTTACATATAATTCTGACGCATGGTTAATTAAATTTGCTGTCTGTAACAGCTCCAGTGCTTTCAAACGTTACCACATCAGTACAAACCAAGCCTGCTCTTACTGACCCAGAACTAATACGGGCCGATCCTTCTAAAATGGTGAAGAATTCTGTCGAAACTGGTGGTTTGTCTCGTGTAGCGAAAGGTAAAATAGACATAGTTCTGTGGCTCATATTTTACTACTTACTATCCTCAACTTACATATGTTGTGGCATCTGAAGGTCAACCAGAGGATGTTAACTGTTGCAGCAGTGATGAGATGGCTCCAAAAACACGACCAGCAGTTGAAATACATGAACAGAGGAATCATGGACTTCCATCAAGAGGTTTTTTAGCACTTTATATTGCAAATTTTAGATCATGTATCGGTGGAACCAAAAAAGTGAATATGCATTTCATTAATATTTCTCTGCAACTAGATGTTGGTTCCCATGTGTTATGTTGTTGACTTGTGGTGATTATGTATATAATAAGCAGGCTTAACATTATATAAGAGCACTTTAGATTATGTTTGTGTTACGTTTCTTGCTAAATGGATCTTACTTTGAAATTGTTTTATCTCTTTCTTCATTGGTTCAGTTCTGCCCGATTTTGCTCAAGTTTATGGCTTCATTGGAAGCGTGTTTGATCCAAATACTATCGGTCACATGCAAAGACTCAAAAAGATGGACCCCATTGATGTTGAAACAGTATGATTTCTTCATCACTTTTTTTTCTAAATTTTGGAACCCAAATCTTTCCATTTAAATAGCATGTTACTTTTGATAGATTCAATTAGGGTTTGTGATGTGATTTGTATTCACATGATTTGAGTTATAAACAGTTCTAATTTTGCTTTCCATCTTTCAGGTGTTGTTGCTAATGAGAAACCTCTCTATCAACTTGACCAGTCCTGATTTTGAGGACCATGTAAGTGTTCTTCAACTGATTTTCTATTTCATAAGCACACATATATGGCCATTTCAACATTTGACTTTCAAGACAATCAGCATGACATCTTTTGCAACTTTTTTTTGGGGAACAGTCTTATACACCCGGACTCTGGTTACTTGAGGTGGCAGCGACCCATTCATAGATGAATGTGTCGATTTGGGTATGTCTTATCTTCAATGGAAGTAGAAAGTTTAGCTAAAAAGAAACGTACCAAATGCGTCACGTCGAAAGTCGTCCAAATTGTATTTCTAATGCATAAAGCCTCCTAAATCACTTCCTCATTAAATTAGATAATTATTAATAATTTAAATATTGTAAGCATATTTGACAATGGTACATTGGTAACAGATCCGGCCTTTTTATTTATGAATGTGTCAGTACGTGTTATAATATATCTCTTAACAGGTCAAATGTGTAAAATAATAGAAGTTTGCTAAAGGAAAACGTGTCAAATAGGTCTAACATGTCAAAATCTGCCATACTAGATTTTGAAGCAGTAAAGCCACCTAAATCATTTATCCAATTAAAAAAAATGGAATCAGGTCAAACGTGTTATTTTAAAGTTACAAAGCTTTGGTTTGTATTGAACTAATTTAATTATCATAAGCATACGTGACACCGACTATAATATTATAAAGTTCTAAGCTTTTGCCCAAAAAGTAAGCCTGGTCCCTCTCATCTACTTATGCATGAGTTGATTCAGGTTATGATTTATCTCTACTGGGTCAAACGGTTATGAAGAAAAAAGAAGTTAAGCTGATAAGAAACGTTTCAAGCAGGTGACAATATAAATCAAAATTCAATCAAATTTTATTTGTAATGCAGAGGAAATTGCTGTCAACATATGAAGTTGATCTGGAGAAAGAAAATTCAGATACCGCAGTGGATGCCTTTCTTGACTGTCAACCTGAACAAGTTGGTCATTTTGGGTAAGGAATATACAACATGATCACACTGCATGTTTTATTGAGTATTCACAAAAAGTAACACTCGTTTGAAACGAATACATTGTAAAAATTTTACAGGACCTGAATAAAGTGCGAGAGACCCTTAACATATGCTATGTTGTATCACAAGCAAGCATCTCTGCTTCTGCCTGTGGTTTGTTGTGCAGCTTGCCTGTTTGAGCTCCAACCATGTGTAAATATGCAATGGTTTTTGGGGTGATGGTGATGAAGAAATTATGTTGCGGGAATGTAAAAAATGTAAAGCTTGATTTATGTATTTCAAGTTTTGACATTTTTTTATTCATAATATTAGTGTATGAAACTTTGTGTGTTACTTTCATATTATATTTTCGCCTAGATAAGGGAATGGTTGCTACGTTTATAGTTTCTGGTGCTGGTTTGTGTATTTTTATGGTATATTGGCATCAAGATATATGAATAAATAAACGATGGATTAAATATTGTACTTCCGAATGAACTTTTACGTGGGAAATATGACATTATTTTGTTTATTTTTTTAGCCATATACGAAAACTGGAAAAAAGTAATATTTACATGCATATATAAAATTCTCAAATGGTAATCAAGTTTTTATAAAAAAAAATGATTAGAATAAAGTGGTAAGTAAATGGGTAACAAGTTGTATCGCAATTATTTTAATAGCAATTATTTTAATAGCAAGACCAATCTTACTAGACAAATTTCCATGCATGATTGGCTATATTTTATTTAAAAGGTTCATAGCTTGTGGGGCTAGAAACCCAAATGTACCAAAAGCAATACAAATAAACATGTCTTGATTTTCTAAGCAAGTTTTCTCGTGTTTAGCAATTTGTTTGACTCTATCTTGAACGTTGTCTGGCCTGCAACAAAACCATTGTTCTTGAACACAAGAGTAGATGCTCCTGTTAGGTCCACACAAGCAAGTTTTCCTCCTTCCCACTCAAACACAAGAATATCAGTTGCTCCTAAAGTAGACATCCTTTTAAGCGGATCCGTAAAAAAATTCACAATGGTCTCCTTTTTAGCATAAATTTCTTCCCGTTTAAAAACATAACATAGAACATCCATAACCAAATCATGTTTATATTTAACGCGAGGCAACTCCTTGTAATGCAGCGCCTACTCGCCAAAAGAATCCAAAAAGCCTTGCAACAAATTAGACTTGGCTCATTAACTTGAAACAAAGGGATCATTAGCTTGTACTTAAAAATAGCCAACTTTTCCAGACATATGTTTTTGAAGGAGAATGTTCTTCTGAAAGCAATTACGTCTCTGAAGATTTATTCTCTTAAGAATAAAACTTCCAAGGTTTAATATCTTCCGAAACTAAATATGTCTTAGAAGTAAAAATACCCTAAGTATTCTTTTTCTTCCAAAGCAAAATTTCCACAAAGCTCAAGAATATCTTCCGAAGTCAAAGTGGTTTTAGAAGTTTTTATAAAAATTTCTGAAGACAAATTACCTTCGAAAGATTTTCAACTTACAAGAAAACTACCTTTTTGGGCATCTTTTTCAAAGGTGGGACCGACATTCGGATTTCAAAGTTTCTCATTTTGTATTAACTTTGTCTCAAATCCATTTCATATATATAGACTCAATGGTTCCCCCTCTTTTACTATCTTTTTCATATGCAAATTCTCCAACCTAAATTCACTTGCAAACCGCTTTCGTTCTTATCTTCCTTCACCTCAATACTACTCAAAATGGCCAATCTTGATCGTAGATACCAACCCGATTTTTCCATGCACTTACACATGCAACATAATCATGTTGTTATGTTAAACTCTAAGAAAATCCTAGTTTCTTAGTGGTTTGTCGCTTCTTAACTCTATCCAACTACTTTACCTCCGTCACCACAGATCCTCGACTTTGTGAGAATCAACTATTAGACTTCGGGAAGACTTGCTAAGAGGTCACCATGAATGGGGAAAAGACATTGTCTATCACAGTACAGGGAGGACAATCTTCATCACTCCAGCCTCCATAAACACATATCTTAGGTTGGATGATGTAGAAGGTGATTTGTCATTTCCCAAGTCTATTGTCAACCACTCTTTTGGATAGATGGCTATGAAGGTGATTACTCTGTAAGAACCTTCAGGAAAGAAAAGGTCTCCTCCTAGTGGAAGTACCTCCTCCATGTTGTCATCCATAGTTTATCCAACAAGCATGGAGGATGAGACCAAATTCCTGAAGACCTTTCCTATATAGTCCATATGATGGTTTCGGGGGCCAGGTTCATGTATTCTCAATTTGTATACACTAATTTACTTGCAAACTTGGTCCCTTAGAATATTACATATTTCCTATATATGTCTAGCATATTTTTAACTATGAACTGGGCTCACAGTTAAAGGGAATAGGTAATGTTCTAAAATTATAACAGATGAAGCTCGAGATTTTTAAAACTATAAGAAAGCCTATTGTGGGCTTCTAAGGTTTAAAACAGCCCTTGTCCAAAAAATATTACAACTTATTGCTCAATGTGACAACCTAGCAGCACCAGCTAGTGTTGAACCCACACCTTCTATTTCTCAACAATCCATATAGCCACAAATAACCACCACCTATAAAAGTAAATCCAAATGAACCCCTACACAAGCTACTCAGCTTGTGCAAGTCCCCATGTCACCATCCATGCATAAGGAAGTGTACATTGGAGCTCTCACTTTCCCTAAGGAGCAAACCACTCCTATCTCACCAGTGATTAGTGCTGAGGTTCCTCATGCTCAACTTGATAAACTCACAACCCCAACAACCTTAAGCATTCACTCAAAGTCTCAAAACTCTGGTGAACAACCTTTAGAGGAAAGTTACTATCCTTAGCCTTTAGATCTTAACTAACCAATACCCAACCTAGAGTTCTATGATGATGAAGACATGGGCTTCAGTGAGTACCATGAGTCTCTATTCTCCATCCCTGCTCAAGGAAAGATGAGTCCTCCTACATCACCCATGTCTAGCCCATATCGTCCGCCCACTACTGAGGTGGATCTTCCTAAATATGTTCAGGATATCCATATGGAAGAGTCTCTCACTTCTACAATAATTACATCATTAAGACCTCAAGCATGGAAACCCAGTCCCTTGACACTTCAACTGAAGTTGTCATGGTGCTGGGGAAATCCAGCAACAAAGAACAAAGTGTTGGTTATGAGGAAGAAGACCTTGGTCCTATTATCTCATTCTCTTATGATTCTTCTGATGAGGATGAGGGGAACATGAAAATAAAGGTGCAAATACTGATTGATATATGAACCTATTTAGTTTCCAAGGTCAATCACCTAGAATCTCAAGTGACTACCTTGCAAAGGAAGGTCCATGATCAACAACTTGAGATTTCTGATCTCAAGGAAAAGCAAGCTGGAAACCTCTTAAAAGGACTCAACCAGGTCTATAAGAACCTATGGATGTAGTGGACCTAACCTCTAGCTCACCTATGCAAGAGGGTGATGCTACCAAAAGGGGGAGAAAGTACTAGCAATCACAGAACCTAGGAGTTCTTCTCAGAGTATGGACATTGAGGATTCACCACCCGCACTTGTAATTGTTCATACTCAAAAACATCTTCAAGTCCATATTAATATGGACTCACTCATACAAAGTTTATTTGAGCGGTGAATTCCAAGGGCTATGTCTTACCCACACTATGATATTGAGAATGAAATACTAGGGTGAATGTATGATGTTGAGAGGAGAGCCCTAATACTGCATGGACTTTAGGGGCAACAAGAGGTCTTCAATTTTTAGACCCTTAAGTACTATGATAGTTTTCCCCAAGTTCACATGTCACTTGCCAATCCAAGTCAAAACAAGCAAGCTGTCAGGCTGAGAGGCTTCAAGACAGGATTGTTGAAAAGTTCAAATAAAGAAGAAGACAAAGGCTAACAGGCAATGTCATTGGTCAACTGGATGTTAAGGTGGACCCTAAGATTAGCTTTGAATGGGAAACTTTAACTAAAGTCCCAGTTATAGACCCTGTGAACCTTGTCACGGGAACTACTTCAACATCCTCTACCACCACCTAGTGAAGGTGTTTCACAACCTCTCTCTAGTCAAAGCTTGACTGTTGAACCAAGCAATGAAGGCCAAAGCTCTCTCTACCCTAAGTCACCAAGGCTTGTGAGTGACAAAGGGAAAAGAAAACTAACTCCTGAGGAGATTGAGGAGGAGGGGGAGAGAGAGGAAGAGGAAGCTAAGGGGAGAGAGTTCATGTGGGCCCCCAGAATTCATGGAAGTTGCAATTAGGGCTGCCCCCAGGCCAAATACTCAAGATTATAAGTTGAGGGCAGCCAGATTAAACTACTTGGGGACTAGGAAATACAACATAAATGAACTCATCTCTTTTTCCTTAGAAAAGCTTAATGAACTAGCTGACACAGAGTTGTCAAAGGAAAGGATAGAGACAGAGGATGCAGAATTGATCCTTAAGATCAAATAAGAAAGGAGACAGAAAAGACTATACAAACATGCTCCTACCCTTTCCCTAGTTCAAGGAAACCTTGAGACAAAAGTTGTGGCAACTAAATAACCCCAGGTAGACAAGGAAATAGATAGACAAAACATGATTAGCTACCTGACTACCACATGCCTCTATCAGGCATATGCAATTCTTACATTATCATATGGTATAGAGAACTCGAGTATCTTAAGTAGCGAGCAACAAGTAATGAAAGAACAAAAAGCTTCTAAGAGAAAGATAAGGGGTGAAGCTGCAAAGTCAAGAGCTATCATTCAAAAGAGCCAAAAGAAGTCTGCTGATAGGCAGGGATGATGAGCGTATTGAATCTGTATGGTTCTCCAGAAGGAAGCTTGGTCCAATGTCTTTATCCACTATGGATGAGCACATTAGAGTGACAAGCTGAAGATTAAAAGGGGGAGCTTGTTGACTTGCATTCTCCACCAAGTCAAGGACCTCCTAAAGTTGAGGTCAAGGTTGAACCCTAAGAAATAACACAACCTAGACCTAGAGCTGAACCACATCCAAGTTAATATTCTGATCCATAGTAGGGTCCTAATCCCTCTCCTTCTGAACCTATGAGGGAAAAAGACCTAATTGAGAAAGACACACAAGAACAACCTGGTATTGAAGGCTAGTCTTCTCAATTACATTCATCAAAGAGGAGGAAAAGGATGGCCATTAAGAGGGATACTAAGAAGAAAAAGAAGTCCAAGACATCCAGTTCCATACCTCAAGATGAGTTAGAGCATCCTAAGGTAGCTTAAGAAGAGGCTGCTTAACCAACTCCAACACAAGTAGAGCCTCTTGCATCTAGAAGACCCATCCTATCCTGGATTTTTGCTATAAATCCAGACAGATGGTATGTCATCAGAGATCAAGAAGGTCAAGATGTCTATTTTTGGCAAGACATGCTTGATCTTTCTCTGAATGATCTCTATGACACGAGAATGTATTATGAGAGTCCGAAGGATCTTGATCTTAAGTTTTACACACTTTAGAGAAAAATATTCTAAGTAAAATCTTCCGAAGCCAAAGACCAAATAATTTGAAGCCAAATATGAAGTCTTCCAAAGCTTCAAGGACAAAGTCTTCCGAAGCCAAGAGGGTAAAGATTAATTTCTTTCGAACTCAGAGAATACATGCTTTCTCTGATCAACTTTTGCATAAAGTTGACAAACTTTCCACTGCCACTCTAAAGACTAACCAACTTATATAAGTTGGTGAAAAGGTCCATGTTTTTTTAAACTGTAACTATAGTTTGGAGTCTGCAACTTTCTACTTTGTACCTTTTATCCTTTTGGTAATAGATTAGTATGTGAGCTATGGCATGTCATAGTCACAAGTCAAAAGGCAATCTCCTTTTTTAATATACATTGATCTTGTTGTCTAGATAAGTGTTTCAAGCTAGCTTTTAAAGTATAGTCGGCTGAAGGACGTAGTATAAAGTATCTCAGGTTCTTTATTTATTTGATGCTTTGTAACACTTGTAATAGAACTTGAGAGCAATATACAACATTCTTGAAAACCATACTTATCTCATTCTTGTTCTTTGTTCTATCTCATTACTTACTAGTGTTCTTAGTATATTTCTTATAAACCCGGTTTCATATTTGATGTATTAAGTGTTCTAACACTCTTCTCATTGTAAGACTGATTGTATTGACCATCCCTTAACCGGTTCTGCAGTAACATCCCAAGTTATAGGGTCAGATGTAATAGTTAAAATAAAAAATATATGAACTTTACATTTTGTATATTGTTAAACGAGTAAGTAATGTGCAAAATGACTATTTTAAATTTAAATTTTATATGAATTTTAGTGTTGTAAGAGATTATTTAAATATATATAGATATAATAATATATAATATTTTAAAGTGCTTCATTTTTATAAAACTTAGGTCAACTGGTAGATAAAAATAAGCTCGTCTCAACGACATATTTGAATTTTCTTAGACGTTACATATAAAAAGTTATAAGAGAAAAACAAATTAAATTAGCTTAATTAATTATACTAACATAATAAGAATATTATTTAAAAAATAGCTAGCAGGCACGTCACTTTTGCATCCCATATCACCTAGTTTACTTTTTCACCTCCATGCCTTTTTTCTTATAAATAGAGACCTTAAAATTGAATTTAGATTATAAGTTTTTTTGAAAACGCTCTAGTATAAAGAGAATCTCGAGTAATTGATACCCCATTGTGTAATATTATTAGTCGTTCTTGGAGCTCGGGTAGGAGCCCGAGTAGGGAGACTCTACATTAAACTACCATAGATAGTTTTTGATATGTTCTTGTTTAAGTTTATGTCAATTCAATTATTATTTATTTTAAATTATTATTATTATTATTAGAAGTAGCATTAGATTTAGTAGTATTATTATTTTTAGGTGATAGGGTTATTGTTAGGGGTAAGTTTTGGGTAGCCTAGCCTTAGTTAGGCATGAATTGATCACCCATGTTTAAACAAGACAGTATAAAACCAATATTCAACCATGACACTAACTAGTTAGTTGTACCTATACCTAACTTAGGATTATTTGAATTATGTCATGACTTTAAGATATTATCAGATTGTACTAGGAACAACTATCAATTGTCAGGAAATTGTTAAATAGGTGAGTTCCTTTGAATTGTTTTCTAAAACAGGATATTATGTTATGATAACTTGTTATAACTGAAGAATTGACTATCAATAACATCTGTGATATGTGGTAATGCTTGATAGGATGATTGAGGGTTGCTTGTACTTTTATGCTTTAGCTAGTGGAGTTTGTATACATAGCTTGGTTATGTGAATTTATACGGTGCTTACTTTCTTCCTATTTGTTTTCCATGGTTATATCTGCTTGATGCAATAGTCAATATTAAATATGTTTTGGATTTTAAAGAATGCTATGTTCATGAACTCATAAGCTTTATGCCGAGTCCCAAATATTTTTTTTATAGATACACATCCTAGGTATCAAGTGATTGAAGAGATTGAAAAGATCGATAATTACATGCTAGCCTATGAAATAAAGGTCTTAGAGCGTTACTGAAGATTTGGATCTCTAGTATAGTAAAACTGATGTAAGGCTATTATCAAGTATGACTAAAGAACAATATGTTATAGTGCATAATTAAAGTTAGACTTCCGTTGTATACCCTATAGCTACTACGTGTTTTGTGTATCCAATACATAACACTCCCCATGGTGTGCCCTAGGAGGCGGTCATTACAAGTTTGTATTAGAGCCATAGTTTAAGAGGCTGTTTGGTAATTTCTGAATGATTAAATGCCATAACCAATAAATGGTTTGAACCATTAAGAGCTAGTATATCGTTTGATAATTCAAAGGAAAATGTCTGACTAATTTAGATAAGGGGTCTTAACCATTCAGCATTAGACTTCTTAACTATTCAGTATTAGTATAATGTTTAACCATTCAGAGGCGAATGTCTGAATCATGCAAATATTTTCTCATAAAACAGATAATCTAACCTATTAAGTGTTGAAATATTTAGACATTTGAATCATTAAGAGTTTGAATAAGATGTTGCCAAACAACTCCTAAGTGAATTAGGCATTATCAGTAAGTGTCTAAACTTAAACTGAGTTAGAAAGACTACGCAGGTTGCCAAATAAACCAACTAGCGTTGTGACAGATTAAAGGAGTTAGATATTTGTTAAGTATATAATATAAAATAACTAGAACACTTGAATAATGCAAAAAGTTAATCACATTTAGCTGATATCATTAAGAAATTAACTTTTTCAAATTGTATTTTGGTTTGTTAGTTGTTATATTTGCCTAAACTTAAGAAGTAAATTTGGTAGTGTTAATTAGAAAATTGTTGAAGCCATATACTTCTAGATAGTCTTTAATAGAACAATAGTGACCATGCAAAGTAATTCATAACTAATTATAGTTACATAAATTATATAATTGAATGATTAAGTAAGCAAGTGAATGGGAATGCTCAAAAAGGATGTCACTCATATTTAGATGTTGCATTATGATACATAATATGGAAAACTAGTAAATTCGTGTAAGGTAAATTGAAGGCTATGCTTATATTTACTTAATGGTGAATTTACAATAATACATGCATCCTAATAAGATTGAATCATGTTTATTAATGTTTTTGTCTTAATCGTGACGTGACAACTCCATATGATAAGGATTAGTGAGCAAATGGAATATGAACATAGGAGCTAGATGTACATTAGCAGATACTTTAATGTTGTATAGATATTAAACAAGGATGTTATTTGATAAGATAAAAATATAAAGTGATGAATAATATATTGAGAAAGGATAATACTTTAAATGTTAGAATTAGTATCAACTATGACCCAAAAGTAAGCTAGAATTCAAAGGTGATCTGGATGTAGAACGGATATAAGTATCTGTAAAGGGTAAGATTAGATACAAGGCAAATACAAAACTTTGTACTCAAGTTGTCAACATTATCACTACCACTCAACCAAGATCTAGTCCGGAGAAAATAGGAAACAAACTATAGAAAAGTTTCTCATTATCTACAATAAAGATAGTAGACAAAGAAACTAGAAAATATAAAAGCATTCTTATAAATCCTTCATGATGTACAACCCTCCAACTTTTGGTAACAGAGGATCTATAGAGGCACATGAGTGTTGAAGTCAAATGAAAGTTGTCTTAGACATTTATGATTACATGTAACCAGTTATCTAATTCACGGTATATTCATTTCATAAAAAAATATTACTTTGGTGCGAATAAAAGCTTAGTATCAACTACCTTTATGCTATATTGGAATTAAGAAATTCAAGCTTACACTATACCTTAATAAATAGAATGACTAATGGGAGACAAAAGACAATAGTTGACATCATTAAGAATCGTATAATAAACTTGGATGGTAACTTAATTCCTATTGACTTGATACCTATGGAAACCCAAAGAATATGGGGTAGTAAAAAAATTGACTAGCAACCTTTCACTAAGTATAAGTCACGTCTGATAAAAGAATTGTATAACTTAGATTGTAACATCTCGTATTTTCGTTAAATTAAGAGTTAACTTTATTTATTCTTACAAGGGTTATTATTGTCAATTGTTGAATTCATGTGTTACTTATGCTCATCCTTTTAATTATCACTAAATTTTAATGTATGAAAATTAAAAATAAAAGTATCAAATGATGTTAATTATACTAATATTAATAGTAGTAACATGAACAAAAAGTTATAATAATGATAATAATACTAATAATTATAATAATGGTAATAATAAATAATAATAATAACTATAATAATAATGATAATAATTTTATAAAAGCTTGGAAATTAACAAATTAGTTAAACTAAGTTCCGGGGTATTTATGTTATTTTAGAAACTTGAATTTAAAGTTCTAACATAAAATAAAAAACTTAAAAGTACAGGGTCCATTTATGTAATTTAATGAAAGATCCCAAAGCACCGCCCCTTACCCCGTTTTTCCGGCCAAGAATCCGGCCTATCACCGGCCGAACTCCGGCAATGTTCCAAATGCGAATAAAACACAAAAATTCGAATCAAAACCATTTCCAAACGCTTCGTGAAGATGATTCGAACCATCATTTATCAATTAATTGGGTTTAACGATGGTTATTAGAGCATTTGAGCTCGAGTAACTGTTGGTCATCAAGTCTGAGTCGTTTGAGGACTAAACCTCAATAAAAAAACCAAATTAAATGAACCATAATCGAACGTTTAACTAGTCTTAAGCTATTGTCCATTCCAATTGCACCTGAAACACACACAATCACCGAGTTCAATCACCATTAACACCGTGACCTGCAACTAACATGTTCATCATCTTCCGAGCTTCAATTGTCGAAATTGGCAAATGGCTTTGCATCAAAGACATCACACGAAGCTACCCACAAAGTTAATTGAGTTATCATCAACATTTACACCGTGATTGCATATTTCTCGACCGCGACCTGTTCATTGTTGTGGCTATCTTCAATTCGAATGTAACCGGGTAATTAGATACATGTATATGCTCGATTAAACATAGGGAACAAAAGTCCCATGATTGCAAACGTTTACATTAACAAATTGGGGTTCGATTTGGGGGGTTAAACGATTCTAGGATTTATATGGGGTTTGGGGGTTTATTGGCAATGTTTTTTAAGGTTTTAAAACAAAGTTTAGAACACGGTTGAGGCCTTGGTTCACTAGTTAGAGCATTGCCCCCACATACATGAGGTCCCCGTTCGAACCCGGGCACCCTCATATAATTATTTTTAAATCCTTTTTGGCCTTAAATTAATTATGAAAATTTTATAATGTTTGTAAAATGACTTTTATGAACTTTAAATATTTGTAGAGTCATTCAAATTTTTTTTAAATTTATTATTGTAAAGCATTTTAATATTTTATTATAAAAATTTTACAAATGTTATAATTAAATATTTTATAAATTTATATGATACCTTAAGTTGAACAAATTTATGTTGGACCTTATGTTATCTTTAATTAGGAATTTATCATGACGATAATAATATGTATTTTATGAATAAAAATCACAAGTTAATTATAAAGGATTTAGCTTCTCTAAAATAAGTTTTGTAAAGTTCATAAAATAGTATATTTTTATATAAGAATTTATTAACTTTATAAAAAAAATCCTCCAAATTCTAATACCTTAGTTCGTGTTAAATCGTTAAACTTATTATTAACCTAAATCTTGTAATATTTATATATTTAGGTGCCTTGTGAGGTTTTATCTTGGAATAACGTATATTAATCTTATTAATCTTCATCATATACTTATTTGACATGTGAGTTTCCTTGCCCTCTTTTTTATCTTTTCACACTAATTTGGGGTGAAACATGATTACTTATATATAATGCACTTGTAAACATTTAGACTTGTAAAGCACTTGCAA
>BJCM01062742.1:0-16599 GCA_018326385.1 Flaveria bidentis | reverse complement strand
TAAAATATAAATAAAATATTTATTTGTCTTTTGTTGGATGAAATTTTTAAAACTTTAAAATTTTAAAATATAAAAGTAAAATATTTTTAGAGGAAAATTTTAAAATATAAATAAAATATTTATTTGTCTTTTGTCTTTTGTTTAGGCGCATGAGCACTATTCATGCGCATGAGCACTGTTTAGGTGCATGAGCATTGTTTCAAGCGCATTAGCACTGTTCCGACGCACTGTTTCAGGCGCATTAGCACTGTCCCGACGCATTGTTCAAGCACTTGGACACTGTTTAGGCGTATAAAGTTGCCTTGGAACGTCCAACAGTTAACTTAATATTGAAAAATTAAATATTTTATTAATATAAATATATTTGTTTCTCTTTTTATAATATTAAAACCCAACTCTAACCTCACATTTGAAAATGTCAGATGTTTTTTTGATATTCATCTTCATTTCTATCTACCTCCAAAAACAAACCCCACAATTGTTTTTGGTCCAAAAAACAAATAATGTGACCATTTTAAAACCTAAAAACACCCTATTAAAAATGCTATAGACATATAATTAATAATCATGGAGGTAGCTCACCAAAACATCACATGTTCATGTTTTTGAACTTCATGAGTGAAATTCTCGAAAGTTGAAATAGTAACATGATAACATATAGTGCTTTGATCATGCCTAGTTTGTATAATAAACCTTTAGCAAATCACATAGTCCGGTAAAAATAATTACATAAAATGATTCTATTGATGCTTGATAACGTTCGAAGAATATTAAAATGACATTGACTATTGTACATCATGCGAGACTCTAATTCAACAACAATAAGGTTGTTATAAAATAATCAATATATGTTTTTAATTTTTCATTAAGCTATCTCCCAACTTAATTTTGATGTATTAAAGTCACTCAGCCTTTAAAAATATACATGAAAATGTCATTAAATTAATTTTAATATATTAAAGTCTGTAAACTAGTCTAATATACACATAACCATGAATCTTCCTTTAAATAATGTATTTTAAACTCTTAAATTGTTCAAAACAAGACATAAATATACTATTATTACACATTTAAATTGAAGTCATTATTTTCGGAAAAGTTTAAATTAGATGTATTTAAGACAATTTGGGGACTTCGATTTATAAAAAGTAGATGAATGATTTTTCATATATTATGACAAGTTAAAAGACTCTAATGTACTTTTCATAAACTCATAACTTATAGTTTATATGGAGAAGTAATTTTTTTATTTATACAGAATTTTAAAAGAAAAATAATTCCTTTCGTAAAGCATGTCTAATTAAATTGGGTTTTGGGTTTTATAAAAATCTTAGGCCCCAGGCCCAATGAGTTTGTACTGGGTTACAAAAATTGATGGGCTGCCCAATAGAGTGATGAGGGTCAAAATAAGATTCGGGGTGCTGGGCCCTGGGGTTCAAACCCATGTGCAAACTGTAGCTACAAAAATAATTATAATATAGTAATTACCAAGTTTGTAGTGCGTTAAGGTTTGTATTTTATGTTTAGTGGGTTGTATTCACTTTTGGTTTTTATAGTATTTAATTTTTTTTGTTTTAATCCCAATACTTTTACATCTTTTACAATTTAACCCCTATGAATTTTCACTTTCCACGGTACCCTTATACTTTTCGTTTTACGGGGGCACATGATTTTAGGTTTACGCTTATTTTTTCCCATTTAACGGTTTGTCATGACGCTCGAGTACTAGATCAACATAGCTTTTTTAATGTTTTACGTTTCACATGTTTAGTTTAACTTTTTTACTTCTACTTTTCCGTTCGGTTTTATATTTTTCATTTTTTATTTTTTTAATACGAGTTTTTCAGGTGCTGGTGGTTGGTAATAATAGTATGACAGTTTTGTTATTTAACATGATTTTACCCCTCCCCCCCCTCCCAAGTCCCAACGCAACACAAGGAGCTTAATACTAGTTAAAAACTATGTATCAATGCAGTAATAATAATGCAAGTTGGACTGACTCGGTTTTTTTAATTATAATTTTGATGATGCTTTTATGTTTTTTTAAGTTTCTAATAACAATTTAACAACAATATAGGATTACTTAAGCCTAAAAAACGCTGCACCAATCTATCAATATATAACTATCAAGAATGAAAGTATATATGAGTGAGCTACTGTAAGATCAAATTTTAAAAAGTTTATACAAAACTACAAGCTCAAGTTAACTTAACAACCCTAGTTATAACTTCTTTCTAAAATAAATACAAATTAAATGTGAATGTAAGATAATTATATTGTTAGAATTACCATTGGTAACAAAAGTTAAAGTTGGTATTATTACTGTCAAAATAATAGTATGGATGCCAACCAATGAATAATAGTTTATATTATTAAAATTCAATTTGTCTTACATTAATTCCTAATAATATTATTTAACTCTTTTTTAGATTTTATAAATAAATTAATAAATTAAGAAATAAATATTTTTATTAATGTTATTTCTAATAAATACCTTTTTTTACAAAATAAGAATACTTTCTAAAACATCAATTTGTAAAAAAATACATATAAAGAATTAGTGTTTTTAAATGTAATTTTTAATAACCAAAAATAATTAAAATCGGGAGTTATAATAGATAAATTATTCAAATTGATATTTTTTAAATGGTTTGTTTTAAAATAAAATTTTTATTTAAAAATAAAAAAATTGATATCGTTGTTTTATTACTTATAATATTTATTAATACGTAAGTTCAATAATATTATCTTAAAATATTATTTTATAATTAATAAAATTTTATTTTTAATATTTTATTTATTCAGTTCGTGTAATATTCGAGTTTACTAAAACTAGTTTGAGTAAATATAGAAAATATAAAAACTACTTGCGTATAATATTATTTCTAGGTCTTAGATCTTGTACATTCATAGAATCAATGAGAATATACGTCCATTCTTACAATCACCTCTTTGACTTTTAGGTAAGAAGTCTTATATTAAAATGTTACTTTCTTGTATTAGCTTAAAGTTGATTCACACATTAAAAAGTTGAAATAGAGATTAGGGGTGTTCATCAATTCAAATAAACATTTTAATCGATTATTTGAAATCGATTTGAAGTTTTAAGGACCTTATTTGAAATACCAATGAACCCAAATAAGAAATATGCTTAACTAATCCAAACCCAAATAAACATAAATTTATAAACCCAGATAACTAAGTTAAGTGAAAAAATCAGTTTATTCAATTGCATTCAAATGAATGTTATTCAGATATTCAAATAAGCAAAATTTTATAAATCTCACTATCCGTTTGAAAAATCAAATAAGGAATTTGGATATGGAGATGAATTGATCTGAATAACCAAATAAGATTTCTGATCATATTTTTGGTTTTGCGTTGATTTGGATTTCATAATTTTTTTTATTTTCGGTGTATTTAAACATCCCTACATGACATAAGGAAATCTATATGTGGTATTTACTTATCAGTATAACAAGAGGTCACATGTATAAAAGAAAATTCTAATGCATTCACATTTAAGGTAGTGCATTAGGAGATCTTGGGTTTTAGGGGTAAATGTTGGTAAGTCATAGAGGAGGCAATGGTTACTGATGGTTGGAGAAACCAAATGTTGTTGGGGTGAAGGGACACACACATCACATTGTACACTCAAATTTGATGATGGTGGTATTGTCATACCATGTCATAGTACACTATACACAAATAAAACGTTCACTTTGACAAGACGAGTAGATGTTGTGAATACAGAAAATTACGAACGTGAAGCAGGATTGCAGTGGTGGTGTCGATGGGCACCAGGCCTCAACGCGGTCTCTTGGCATCGGTGCCCCTCCCACCCTCACAAAAACAAAAATCTCTATCAACCAAGTTGTAGAGATTTTATTGTAGCATTTTTTATGTAGCAGAGGTCTTATTTTTTTAACGGTAAATCTACATGCTCCTTAATTACTATAAACAAATTTGCATCTGTTTGGGTTTAAACCCAAGGCATCTTTTTTAAAAAACAAAATCTCTATCAACCGAGTTAATCCCACATTAATAGTAGATGTCTTAGGTATGGATTCCTGCTTACACTGGTTTATTGCATATACTTTGAAGGTCACGTGCATAGTGTATTGTAACTTACCTGATGTTGTTGTTAGTATGGTATTGAAGGATTTCGGTTGTTTACTGATAATGGTAATCATAAAAACGAGCAGCATGGGGTGCAAAGATAAATTATTGTGTTAACTATTTTGCTCCTAAACATAAAAAGAAGAAAAGGGACGTGTTAATATAGAGATATTTCTAAACTTTCTATTATGGTGTGCATTTGCTAGTTAGGTTCGTTTTTAGCTCATAGCTAAAAGTTTTGATTATTGAACCTTTGTACTAGATTGATATGGTTAATTTCAGTTTTGGTTTTTCGGCTGATGACATCATTTATTACGATTATGGTTCGGTTAGTCAATAGTATGGCCTTTACTTATGTTCTTGGCCTTTCTTATGTAAGAATAAATAGAATTTATTTTAATGCCAAGGTTAAAGAATACAAAATACAAAGAGGATTTGGTTATACAAACACTTATTTTTATTATCAAAACCCTCAGTCTCTATCTCTCTCTTTGTATCTATATGTATGTATAGAGAGAAATAGAAAGAATGAAAATAAATAGGTTATACTTATAACAAATCCCATATTAAAAACCAAAAGAAATCTTAATTCTTAGAGCATTCACAACACATGTCTTATAATTATGTGAGTGTGAGTCCTTAAATTATATGAGATAGTTTTGAGTGATTATGAGTGGATGAAAGAGAAAATATTACTGTTCATATGTAAATTTAAGGATTCACTGTTTAACTTTTATAAATTTTTTAATATTTTTGAAAATGGTTGTGAGTAAATGAGAAAGAAAGGTAATGAAAAATGTATAAAAATATATTATTTAATTAAGAAAAAGAACAAATAATAATTTTTAATATAATTATATAAATAAAAATAATAAATAAAATACGAAATGCATTTGATTCTACAAAAGAGGTGACTTTAGAAAGGACACAACTACATAAGTGAGAGATTGTCTCAAATGTGGATGGGTAGCAATGATAATTATATACTATGGAAAAAAGCAACTGCCATAAGCAGTTGTTTTTGTTCTTCTCTGAGATTTGCCACACAACTTTTTAGGATTTCCATTTTAAGCCCTCAGCACCACACCTTTCATCTTCATGTGGTGATAATGAGAGCTTAAGGGAAGATTGTCCGGTTGGACCGCCGGTACGTAACCAGCGTCGTCGTTTACGCCGGGTGCATGTCAGGATCCTATCTTTCTTCGACATTGGAGTGATCTCAGATCCAAATTTTTTTATGGTGGCGATGGTGGTGTTTCTGGTACCAGGTACAAGCACATATGCGTATTGTTCAAGTTGGCTTGCAAACATAAATAGGGTTTCATATGGTGTTTAGAGAAAGGGTTTAAGGCGGTTGCCGGCGGCCATCTTCGTTGTCGGCTTGAACGCGGTCGTGTGGTGGCGCTGCTGCTCGCGGCCATCATCATTGCTGGCTTGAACAACGATTGTCGGCAACCATGCTAAGGCGTTATAATTTTCATGTCCAAACGCTTCTGGGCTTTTCTGAATAAATGTTGTTACCTGATTGTTATGTTGATGATAATGAGTATTACCTCATTTGAGGCGTTGTTTGATGCTTCGTTATGTCACTTTTGTCATGTTGTTTATCTTAGGTTTTGATGTATTGGGTTTTGATGTTGGATGAACAGGACATTTGGAATATTGTTGTGATGTTGGTGATTCTACTTGTATTTCATATCAGTAGTGATGAACTTGTATTAGTATGGGTTGTTTGTTTTGTTATTACATGTCATACGATACCGGGCTATAATGATAACTAATTAAAGTATCGGTTGTTTTGACCTGACTATCATTTATGGTTATGGTTAACAGCTGCAACTGAGAGTGTTTTTTGAGCTTAATCTATCACACGCGCAACGCACGTGGATGAATACATACCGGTCAACTCAAAAATATGTGGGATGGGGTGGTTGTAGGCGACTTCACGAAGAAGATATGAAGTAAAATTCTTTGTGGAAAATCAGAAGCGGCTCAACCTATTCTCGAGTCTCAAATGAAATTATATTTTGAGGTCTTTTACATGCAAAAATGTGTAGATCAAATTTATTGAGGATAAATTTTGCGTAAACATTTTTCTTTAATAAATTTATAATTTTCATTTCATGTTATGAATAAAAGAAGCAATGTAAACTTAATAAATAAATAAATAAGCGGTGTTAAAGTTTTAAAAAAAGGAAAGCCCTAGGATTAGGTAAAATGATGTGTAATTATGTTGTGGACAATGTAATGAAATGCTTGTTTATAAAAAAGCAAAATAGTATTTATCCAAAATATGACGTGTGAGTTATTAGTCATTAATTTTAGTTTCATGGAATTCCAAAATTTAAAATATATCATGAGAAATTTTATATTCTGGTCTACTGTTGAATTCTAGAAGATAATGAATTATTATATTCTCTAAAAAATAAATTTTAAGTAGATATAAGAGTTCGATTTAGGTAGTTGAAACACAAGTTTGTGTAGGATATCCGTTTGATTATCTGATTATCATCAAACTCATAATCAAAATCAATTCATTCAAATCAATTATCCGTTAAAACTCATGGCTAAAACATATATTATTTTGTCCGTTGAGTTATTTCAATAAACCATATATTATTTTGTCCGCTGAGTAATTTCGGTAAACCATATATATTATTTTGTTTGCTGAATTATTTTGGTTCTTATTTTTAATTTCCGGTTAAATTGTTAGTTAATTAGGTTCTTTGATTTTAATAGTTATGGGGGATTTAGAGTTTGAATGATGCTTTCTAGTTTGAAAAAGTTTTCAAACTTTTTATGTAGAGTATGTTATTTCAATGAACAAATCTAGCTTTCTAACAATGATTCCACTTGAGCGGCTAGTGCACTCTATACATAACATACTTCTCGGGTCACCACGCTCCAAGCAAATATAAATAAAAAGGTTAGAGCCCGTGGTTAAAAGAACGAGCTTTACATAAATTACCATAAAACAATTTTCAAACTAAATCCCACCACACAACATGAAAAACCTCTCTAAATTTAAAATTCTAGGTGTTACATTTATCTTTACTTTCTAAAAACTTGATAATTTCTATTGCATGATTTATGATATTTTAACAATAATTCTAAGTGTCCAACAATTCTACTAAAACTCATTTAGTGATGTCTTGTCGCCGGCCATCACTTTTTTTCCAAAACTTACGCTAATAAAATCCTCTAATTTTTAATGTTTCACTTTAACCCCATATACCATAATATACATTATTAATTTTTATTTTATTAATTTGATTTTTACAATAACTTTCGCTAATTAATATATTTTAAAAAATAATTTTGACTGCAAGCTGGTATAAAGTTTGATTAGTTTGTTTTCAAATTAAGGTTTTTTAATATCTTAGGGAATATCAACTGACAAAAACTACAAATAACATAAAGAATGAAATTGATTCTCACCCAAAAATATACCATTGTATAACTATTATCTCTCTTTTTCAGTCTTAGCATTAAATCGTCGCAACTTCATACACTTTTTATGTATTTAACTATATTAATATCAATGACGTAACGTGTGCACAAAGTTAGCAAACACGCGATGCATCGCATGTGCTTAAAAATTAGTTGGTAATCATAAACTACTATAGTATATTAGTATTATGCTACTAACTAGTATATATAGATGTTACGATTCCCTAACGACAGATGGAGTGATATATTGTGATATATAATTGATTATTAGTTATTTTATTTGTATTTTGTAACGTCATTGTATTCTATTATTGGCATAGATGATTAAAAATATATATATAATTGATTGTACACGTATAAAATACTTTGCGTCTTAGGAGATCATACGCCGCCAGGTGCACATCGTTCTAGGATGATCCAAACTGGTCGTTTTGGATGCATTCATGTTAGATCTAACCAATCATTGTTTGCCACGTGAAAGCATATGTTACTTGTGATTAAAGAATTAAAGAATTAAAGAATACCCATAAAGTTGGAGTTTTTGACATCAGTGTTGACGTCATCACTTTCCACGTGGAAGTCGCTCTGATCTTCTTTGTATCTACGATTTATACGACTTCGACATCCAAAAAGAATTGACTGCAACGTGTCCATACAAGTCCTTTAATTATGTGTTTCATATAATTGTTTTGTTTTTTTATTTAGGAGAATCTGTTATGTATTAACATTAGTATAAATAAGAATTTTTAACTTGATTTTCAAACCAAATTTATAAAAAAAAGTGCAAGGCTCTAAGGGGCTTTTTTTAAGGAGTGATTTGGTTACAAAAGTTGTTTTGAAGTTGCATGATTAATTGAAACTTGTATGAAAATATCGTTAATAGAAACTGGCTATTAAGGGTTTAGTGGCATGATCATTGATCAACATCAACTTGATACATTAGTGGCAATTATGAGTATATATTAGCAACTGCTATTAGGTGCCCATTAACAACTTGAGTTATCATTGGTGATAACGGGTTACTTATGCGGATGATTTAGATGTAGCTGTATAACACTTGAAAGTTATAACCGGCAACTAAAATATTATAATGATTCGCTAAGTATAGAAGGCGAGCCTTTAGTGTGATTCTGGTACACACTGTTTTTTAAGAACTTGCATATTCATTGTTGTTCTCTATATGAGTTTTTAAAAGTATTAACAAAATACTTAAATCTGGTAATGATAATTATACGATGCAATGAAATATCCAAATCTTTTACAAATTCTAAAAGCTTACTCTCACAAGTATACACATCTTGTTTTCGTTAGTTTAAAAATAGAATGTTTATGACTAGATATAGGTAAGTTAATATATATATATATAATTAGTGGTCTTCACGTGTCTATTTTAATGATTTTTTCGTTAGCAAAAGGCTTTGCTAAAATGTTGTCTATGTGCAATAAATAGAACAGTTTTATATTATTTTTCTTCGTATAAACAACCTCTTAGCCTTTTGCTTTGTAATTTGTCTACTCTAATCTTGAAGATTGTTACTGATTTTGTATTGTGCCTTGTGTGATTTTATCTTATGTTGTTAACAATTTATGTTATCATAGTTGTTGCATTGTGTATCATACTTATATATTTTCGATAAAAAATAAATTAGGAAGAGGCTGGTTTTATTAAACCAAAAGTTTTTCTTTAAGCAACATCTCTATCTTATGAGATTAACTAAAACTTATGTTACTTTTTTCATAGGCTGTCAAATATTTTAGTGTAACTAACAATGTGATCATAATTTCAATCAAACAAGTCAGCAGATGCGGAGTATACACTTGTTTAAGTTAATTGTGATTTTCGATATTAAAACCTCTTTAGCGGCGAAGCCCCTTAGAAATGAGGGTTCGAAGAGGGCAACGCCCTCTTGGCGGAGGTTCGGGAGCAACGCTTCTGATAGCGGGGTCCAAGGAGCAAAACCTGGATGAGGTCGAGTTGGATTTTTTTAAATTCACGTGTGAAACTTCAGAATAATTTTGGCTCCAATTATAATTTAATTTTGAATTAAAATTGGTAACCACCAAAATGTAGTTTTTTTGAGTATTTGAAGACCTTGCCCTAAAACATATGTTCATATTAGAATTGATCAATTCTCTTGTTCATGAAATCTCACTCAAAAAATCCATGTTTGTTTTTTATTCACTCTGAGTTTCATCTGATGAAAGTTTAGATTGAACCCACAAATTGTTTTAATCTTAAAACACTTTGTGACTCTTAGATCGTCCAAGTTCTTGATCATTAAATTATGATTTTTTTTACGTAAGCTACTATTTAAATGAGATTTACTAAGTATATGTGTTTATTCATTAAATATAAAATGAAACTTCAAATTAACTATAACTATTTTCATGTTATATACACTATTGTAGATGGTGGGACGCTACGCTTATAGATTAATACTGAAATAGATTTGCACAATTAACATTTAATAGATAGAACATTAAAAGTCAAAATATTAACGTGTAAATAGGTCAAGACGTAGAAGTAAACATAAGTTTTTAAATGAAGACTTCTATAATTTAAATTTGAGTTAGAGTTATATGAAATGATAATTGTTTTAGATGTGCAAAAATATAGCAAAATATCGCATAATTATGGCGATCGTATGGATATATAAGTTAACTTAAATTGCTATATAGACTATATAGTTAACGATAAATAATTATACATATTATTAGCTTATAATGGGACACGGTTAAAGTAAAACGACTCTCATATAGTCAAGAGAGGTGAAAGATTCAAATTCTGAAAATTTTATAATGATGGTTTTGTAGGAGTGTTTTAAAATTCGTTTTAAAAAATCACCATATATTGTTATTATGAATGATTGTTAACATACAGAAAATCAAACATTTAAATTGACAATGTTCTAATCATTTCTTCATTTTTAATGATAATCGAACCTTGAATTTGAAGTTCTAATTTCATGTAACATTTTGGCAAAAGATTTGAAGTTAAACTCATTAATCCTTATTGATGAAATCAATATCTAAATACAACATGTGTTTGGTCTATTGGTATTCAGATTTGTAACTAAGTATTTTCTTTTTTAAGGATTCAATGTTTAAAATTAAGTAGACACTAGACTGGTTATATGATTTTAAAAGTGGATTAAATATATGTATAATCAAAAGGCTACAACACATTAGTTATCTAAATTATTAACATAATATAAATTCATGTACATTTCCTCATTTGATTACTGACAAACTAATATTCAAAATTCTCCTTAACAAACTTTTCAAACCCTAAGTCATGGGTCTTGGTTTTGATAAAAAAAAATCTAACAAATATACCCATTAACATATATGTATCTAGAAATCTAAAAAGAAGAATTTAAAAACTTATAGCTATTAGAATAGTAAGTATCATCGACTTATTTTAAATACACAAAAATATTATTTAATCAATATATTTTATTAAATCTATAGTGTTTAAAATAACACAAACACGATAAAAAACACAATTAAACATTGTATTTTTTATCGTTGTTAATGTATTGAATTAATTAGTTATTTTATTATTATTATGTTTTACATACTACAATACATAACAAAGTTGTTGCACCTTTATATTTTTAAAACTCATTATTTAGAAAACACAAAAGGTATTCAAAAAAACAATAAATGACAAAAATACACAAGAACCGAATTAAAAACACAATGACCATAATTCATAAAGCTTAAAAATATAAAAAAATATTATTTTTTATACAAAAATATTGTACTTATTAAAGATAATAAAAATATTTAAAATAAAAAATATTATTTTTTATACGAAGATAATTATTATAGAAAAAAATACATTGTCGTATATAAAACTATAAATGTTTACGAAAATGAATGAACTGAAAAAATAAATAAAAATGGCTATGTCTAAACTACCTTTTTAACAAACCATTTTCTTACATTTTGATCTAAAACATTAATTAAGAAGATTGAAAATTAAAACTACTTCTAATATTATTTAATTTTAAAAACCTTTTCATTTAAACCCTTAATATATATTTCCCTAACTATTAGTCTATTACTTGTTAAATATTCTCCTAAACTATATAATAAATGACATAAAAATATAGGTAAAGGGGGTGTGGAAAGTCAAAGGAAAATAAGGAAGTAGAAGAGTGAAAGAAAGCATAAATAAATATGGGGAAGAAAAGAGCACAAAATAACAATAAAATAATATTAAAGAGGGGTTACGTGTCAACTCAAGGTGAATCCTCTTGGCACTCGCTTTCACCTCTTTTTTGACGAAATTCCGGCCTAACTTCTACTTACCACGTGGTCGTCTTCACCCCACGTGTGTTTTTTGTAAGATTAATATTTTAAATAAAAATATAAGTTGGTGTAATTAGTTTATACCATGGGATATAAATATCCGTTTTGTCTAGCAATTATATTGACCAAGTTATTATGCTATGTTTGACCGCTTTAGGATTGTAGTTAAAAGTCAAAAGTATCGTGGGTGAAAACTGTAATCAATAACAGGTAACTTGTGATCACTAGTTAGAATTGTTCAATCATTGTTCAAAATTAAATAGAAAGTGTATATTTATCTTTTCTCTATTTCTTTGTAAGAAGTGTCATGCATGTGTATATAAAATAGAGGATTAGTGATTTTCTCAAGTACTTGTGTACATATTTATTTATGAGATATGAAAACATATAAATTTATGCTATGAGAACATATTAATTTATGCACATACATATAATAATTCATACCCATTTCATATAACCATGATTTAATACAGAAATTAATAAAAGGTTTTGAATGGTTCTCTCATCTCAAATGTTAGTTGTGAACATGTATATAACTCTAACTTGAAAATGTCAGAGACCATCTAAATAGAGTAAAATAGTTAACTCCAACATTAAATTATTAAAATAAATATAACATGAATTATAATACAACAAAAACATATGGTTTTTAAGATCTCGTCATCCGGGTCGAATGGGTATGAACAAAACTAAATAATATGGACCAACGGTTTAAAAATGTAACAAACTTGAACCAAATTGTCACTTTATATAATAATATTCTAAATCTAAATTCCCTTTAATATTATTAAGTAATAACACCATACATTTTCTTGGAAAATAGCTTGTGATAACACGTAAACAGTCAGCGTAACGTCGGCCAATTTCGAAACGACACCATTTTTCCACGTCTATTCTTAGAAAAACACACAATAAACACTAATATTCCACGATACATATGCTGATATGCATTAACACACGTGCTAGAATAGATTTTCTGAATTCTCTATACTTTAAATCAAAAACATTTTTATAAATATATAACGTAATTATATAATTTTTATAATTATACATACATTTATATCCCTATTCATCACTGACGAAATACAATTATAAAACAGAGGTTTTGTCGTTTTATGTTACACTCGTCATCTACTCAACATTCTAGAACGCACACGTGTACGGCACAGATTCTATCTACCCAAATGACTCACTACACCATTTTGTCGTGTAGCGTCAATGGGTTCATGCACTTGAAGCTTTAAACCTTTAGATAAGATCATACACAAAACCACGTGTCACCTCCTGAACCATCGTCGACCCCACCAAACCCACAGTAAGAAAAGGACGACCGTACTTATCTCTCTGTAACTTCTGCTTATAAATACCCACCGAATTTTCAATTCCCTGAAAAAAAAAGAAATTCATATTCATAAATCATAAGTTCATAAGTTCATAACCCTTGAACTCTTCACAAAAATAATAATATTATTATTAGTCTCAATCTGTGTGTAAACACGTGAGAAATGGGTTTACCGGTGACGGATCCGATGAATCAACTGAGTTTACCGCCGGGGTTCCGGTTTTTTCCGACGGATGAAGAACTTTTAGTGCAGTATCTTTGTCGGAAAGTCGCCGGACATGATTTTTCGCTTCAGATTATTGCTGATATCGATTTGTACAAGTTCGATCCATGGGAGTTACCGAGTAAGTTGTTGTTTTTCGACCGAAAAACGGTTGGGTTTTCGCCTTAATATTCGGGTGTTAATGGTGTGATGTTTGGTTGTTTTGTTGTAGGTAAAGCGATGTTTGGGGAAAAAGAATGGTATTTCTTTAGTCCTCGAGATCGGAAGTACCCGAATGGGTCCCGACCCAATCGGGTTGCTGGGTCGGGTTACTGGAAGGCCACCGGAACTGATAAGGTGATAACCACCGGTGGCCGGAGAGTTGGGATTAAGAAAGCGTTGGTGTTTTATGTTGGTAAAGCTCCCAAGGGGAACAAGACGAATTGGATCATGCATGAGTATAGGTTATCGGAGCCCCAAAGGAAGAATGGTAGCTCAAAGGTTAGTCTGAGAATTAATGTTTTTAAAACCGAAAAATCAAATCCCACCAACAGTATTGTTTTAATGTTTGGTCTATTGTCATGTTGAACCGGTCGGTCATACCGGTTCACTTGTTTTTTTAAAGTCATTTATGTAAAAATTCAGAATTTCCGAAATAACAATAAAACTTAAATGTTTTTCGTAAATAACAATAAAAACTCAAAATTTTATACATAAAAGTCATTTTTTCCTACTTTTCAGTAGAATTATTACAAAACTTGAGTTGTCTAAGAAAAAACTAATAATATAAACATAAACAAAAACTAGAATTTTGATTCATAGATTTTTGTGTGAACATTTTTTATTCGGTTCTGAAAACATTATACACAATCGTAAATATATGTTTCTTGCTTATAATCTTGTTGTTTATATTAAAAATGTTAACATGGTTTTCAATTTGTCGCAGCTAGATGAATGGGTTCTATGTCGGATCTACAAGAAGAACTCAAGTGCACAAAAAGCCATTTCCAGCGGTCAGACCACCGAACAGAGCCACGGTTCATCGTCATCGTCTTCGTCTCAATTCGACGACGTACTCGAATCGCTTCCCGAGATCGAAGACCGATTCTTCAACCTACCTCGGGTCAATTCCATCAAGACATTCCAACAAGAAGATCAGAAGCTAAATCTCCCAAAATTCGATTCGGGTAACTACGATTGGGCCAGCATCGCTGCATTCGGGTTGCCCGAGCCCGTTACCAGCGCTCCGATCCAAGATCCGACCCAACTGAACACTACCACCAACACCATGAATGTTGGTTCCTCAATGGCACCTGTATACACCATTGACAGCAAGTTTGGAAGATCGGTGGAAGATGAAGTTCAAAGTGGAATCAGAAGCCAACGGGTGGATCATTCGGGTTATTTTCAATCGAATGTGAATCCGTTTGGGCACTTGAACATGAACGACCCGTTTGGTATTCGGTACCCGACCCAACAAGGGGTTTTGGGTTTTAGGCAGTGAAAGAGTAGGAGGGGGTGGCTTGTAAATATATGATTTTATTGGGGGTTAGTTGTAGGTTTAAGGATTGTGTGAGGAGGGGGATGGAAACCAATAGTATTTTCAGATTTAGTCATTTAAGATGTTATGGAAATGAAGAAATGGCATATTCAACGCAATTTTGTGTTTGATCTTTGACCCATTACGATCTTTAATATTGTATACTCACTTTAATAAATATTTATGTATTTGGTTGTTTTAACATTATTTACTTTTTTTAAACGGCAAAAAGGATTTTATTAATAAGATAAACTATCAAGGTGCTAGAGCCATGCCTAAGAAAAGAAAAAGACCATCAACTATGATACTGACGTAAAAAAGTTTAAATTATGATACTGACGTAAAAAAAAGTTTAAATATTATATCATTTCTGGACAACCAAATATACCATAATGTCCCAAAGACTATAACGTACATCAATCTTCCTTAATTCAGTCATGTCTTTCAAATTGATTGCACCTTCCATTATATCTCAAATGGATTCATAGCCCGAGACATGAAAACCACACCACAAGGCAATATTGGACTAAACTTCGCGTGTGAACAAGCAGCAAAGGAGGATATGGTTCACGGATTCAATGGATCCGCAACCTAGTGAACACTCCGTTGAGTATAGATCCACACCTCTGTTGGCGAGAGCTTCCTTTGTCGGGATTCTTTCCCCGAGCTTTCCATCCGAAACAACGAATTTTCAATGGTATCCAATGAAGCCACGATATAGGACATAAATTAATTACCAGACTATTACGCTCTAGAAGTTTCCCGAATGATTTAACAGAAGAAAATACTTACGATATAGTAAAAAATGTTTTAACATTATTTGCGTAATCTTAATTCTCTCTTTGAGAGATTTAGATTACAATTGTAGTTTTTCTCTACTTATCCAACTTGCAGTAAGTAAAAACGAATATTTTCGAAAGCTTATATAAATAACAAGTCATAACTACTAGGTGCCAAATCACTAGCTTAAGATCGTTGAATATGATAGGATCATCAATTTTGTAAACTAATTTATTCTAGATGGTAATTGGTCATGTTATATGTATAACCCCTAATCATGTTTTTGCCACTTGTTATTATCTTAATCATTATTTTAATCATGTTATATATATAACCTCTAATATGATAGGTTTCTTTTGACACTTGTCATTCTTTTAATCATGTTTTTTGTCACTTGTTATTTTTCTAGACATTCATAAATTAATTTTCCCTCCAAAAGAGTATTATAGTAATTTAAATACTCATACAAATTTATCTCTCTTACTAAAAATAAATTTTATTAATTATTATGCTTCTCTCTTGTATTTGTATTTTTTAAAATCATACTATTTTTTCTAAAATAGATTTTATGAAGGATATTAAAAATAACATCTTCAATTAAAATCTAGAAACAAAAAAAGGATATTAAAAATAACATCTTCAATTAAAATCTAGAAACAAAAAACTAAAGTTTTATATAATATAAAATTCTCTAAAACATTAAACATTTTCTAAACAAAATATTTTAAAATCTTTTTATTTTTTTTTAAAGTATAAACATGTGAATATTTTAAAATGGTCTTACTAACAAATTATATCTTTTTTAAAAAAATAATTTTATATAAAAATATTTTTTATAAAAAATTAAAA
>BJCM01062741.1:0-13129 GCA_018326385.1 Flaveria bidentis | reverse complement strand
CCCCCCCCAACCCATAACCTAGGTTCGCCCATGCGTATCGAACAAGCATCAGCAAACCTCACAATCCCTAATAATTAGAGCTCATCTTGTAAGTGGACATGAACATTTGACATGACAGGTTACAAAATTAGACCATGGTTGAAACCGCACAAGTGAAAATCTCATCCCCACAGACGAATTCAATGATTACCTTGAGGACAATGATATCAAAAATTTGAGAGTGGAATTCGAAAAATTGTGAAGAAAATACACGTTGTTTAGCATTTACATGATTGTAATTACATTCAAATTGGTTTTTTCAGACAAAAGTTGTTCAAAGGCTTTTTGATTAAAACACACTTTGAATAAATAACATATTAAAATGTTATTAAAATTAGTAAATAAAAATCAAGTTGTTCATCATTTATACAAGTTGTATTACACGGGTTGAATAAATAAAATAATAAACATAATGAAAATTTATTGATTATAAAATGATATTTAAAGAAAAGATATAATTGAAATCTTTTTTATTATAAATAAAATGAAAATTTTGTTTTAAAACAAACATTTAAATAAATATTTAAAAAAAATTCTTGTTATAACTTCCAAATTTATTTATTTTTTATTTATAAACATTTACTTTTCAAACTCACCAAAATTGATTTTTTGTATTTTTGTTAAATTAATGTTTTAGAAAAATTTCTTATTTTTTTTCTTTAGAAATAACATTAATCAAAAGATATATTTCTTGATTTATTAAAAATTATTTTAATCTAAAAAGAATAAAATAATATTATTAGTGATTAATATGATTATTTTATGAAACAAAAAAGCAGGAAACATTTAGTAAGAAAAAATGTGATGTTACCATGTGTCCTTTATGAGATGGATCAATAAGAACTCATTTTTATTGTGAAAATTCTAATAACGAATGTGTGCCACTAGTTTTAAATGACAAAATGATAAATAACAAAAACATAATAAATAAATTATAAAACAAAAATAACATGAAAATAATAATAATAATTACACAAAAATGTTTCTCTCGTTTCACTATTTCATAAAAAAATAAAAAAAAGTTTTAAAAAAGTATACATTTTTTTATATAAAAAAACTTTTTTTTCAAAATTTTTATTTTACACATGTGTTAAAACCAGATTTACACATGTATAAAAGTGGATGTACACGTGTGTGTAACAATATTTACACATGTGTAAATGACAGGTGAATTATTTAAAAAAAGTATATTAATATGATAGACGTTGGAAAGATAAAAGAATACTGAATTTTATGGTGAATTTTTAAAAAAAATAATATTGTAAAAAAAGTTATGAATGTTTAAAAAGATAAAAATACCATATGATTTACATATGACAAAAAATTAGTGTCTTATATTGGTTTCTGCAGTTATCACGAAAATTATGTTTCTCAAGATAAACACTACTATATATATACATATTATATATACACACACACACACACACATATATATGTATATATATACATATACACATATATATGGACATATATATGTATACACATATATATGGATATATACATATATATACAAATATATGTATACATATATATATATATATATACATACATACAATATCTATAAGTTAATAAAATATATAAGAAAACAATATCTACAAGTTTATGTAGTACAAATTGTTTTAGAAAACAATATCTATACATTTATTTAAAATAAATTTATGTAGTACAAATTGTTTAATAAAATTTTCATAAGAAAACAATATCTATAAGTTAAAAAAGTACCATGCATCCCACGTTCATACCAAAGAAAATGTATATCAAGGCAATGGTAGTGGATACGTAGCTAAAAAGAAGAATGCACACAATGATATATTTGGAATTTTATAAAATAAGAAGATAGATCGTGCCATATATACATAACGAAACCGTGAAATAGTTTCGATGACCTGTATGTTTGTGTTCGACTAAAGTGTATGTCAAAGCATACGATAAAAGTGGTTAAAACATTCTAATATTATAAGTTTAGTTAGAGTTACATAGAAAAAAAATATAATCAAACTTTAAAGAACAAAAGTATTATGATCATTTTTACAAAATATATGATTTTAAAATAATAAGTTTGATAACGTATACTGTAATTTCAATTAAGTATAAGGGGTTACCTAGTAGTTATTCAAAAATAAAAATAAAAAAGAAAAAACACTTTCATAGTCAAACCCCAAAGTATAAAACTTGTGTGGTCAAGTTATAAAAGTTAGAAACTAAACTATTCATGTTAAAATTAAAAGAAGATTTGCAACCGATCTTCAAATATTAAACTTCAAAGGCTAACTTAACATACTAAAAACATATTTTTTAATACTATTTGGTATATGTATGCATTAATAATTTGTAGTAACATAACTCAAAATAATTACATCATATAATTTTATATTTACCTTTTTTTAAAAGATAAGATAGACACACACCTCCCCACTCCTACTTTTAAATTTATATATTTTATCTGATACAAGACTTAGTGTTTTAACCGCATGAAGAAATATATATTCTCCTAGACACTTTGTACAATGTATTTTCGTTTAAACAATGCAAATTTATAAATTTTATATTAACAAACACATATCATTGACTCTAATTCTAAAATCATTACATCTTCATTCTTTAAATTACAAAACGCTAAGTGTATTCACATCCTATTCTTTATACATGTCCTTATAATTTATCAATAAATCATCATCCCTTATATTTATATCTTATTTTCTAAAAACATATCACATTCTATTCCTTATCTTTATATTCTTTTTTTATTATTTTTGTCTCTCTCTTTCATCTACAATTTTAACTATCAACAATTTTGTTTTATTATCATTTATTTTTAAAATTCGGTTTTTAATAAATTATATAGAAGTTTGACTATCAAACTTATGAGACGTTTTGTATGGAACGGGTTTGCGTTAAAACGAGTTTGGTTACAACAGGTCCATCTAAAAATGTTCATTTTGGTCGGCATTAAAATGGTTGATAATATAAATAACACATGCAAATTAATTGTAAAATATACTTGCAACAACAAAATCTAACACAACTATTACAAATACACATATAGATAATTAAAAAAGTTCAAGTTTTGAATCACAATTCACAAACAAAATATAAAACAAGTTATACATGCTTAAATATAATTTAGCCACTTACAAGATCAAATATTACTCTTAGAGCATTCACAAGTTATACATGCTTAAAAGTAGTTAATGCTTTCATATAACTAACAAAAAACACATAAACACAAGGTTAGCATCAAGTAAACTAAATATTCAAAAGCCTTTGGTCCTCAAAATATAGAATTCATATCTACAAAGGTTAGTGCAATTAGATTATATGCATTACAAAAGAAAATACAACATTTGCTATTTAAGAGCTGTGAAAATAACATCTCTTGTGAATCAAAAGTGCAGTTTGTGAGTTGCCAAAACAGTCTCAAAAGTACGGTTTGGGGGCTATCAAAACGCTATCAAAATTGCCGATTGTGAGCTGTCAAAACGTCGTCAAAAGTGCAGTTTGTGAGCTGCCAAAACAGTCTCAAAAGTGCAGTTTTGAGAGCTGTGAAAACAGTTCTAAAAATGCACTTTGGGGGCTGTCAAAATGCTATCAAAGTTGTCGTTTGTTAGCTGCCAAAACAGTCTCAAAAGTGCAGTTTTACGAGTTGCGAAAACAATTCTAAAAGTGTCATTTGGGGGCTGCCAAATATCATTTAAATACCATTTATATACAAAAGATGAAAAACACTTCAAATGACAAAAAACCAATTCATAACAATAGACAAAATAATCCATAAAGAAATATTAGAAGTTGTATTCAACAAGTATTATAAAACAAAACGGCAAGTGAAATTGTAGTTTTTAACAATTGACATGCTTCTAAATTTTAGTCCATAGTTGCCGGAACCAAAGTGAGATCCGTAGATTGTACTCCGATCTCACCAAAGTGAGAATGTATCTTGATTATTCTTTTGAGTAGTAAAATTATATTCAAATCAAGTTTGGTGATGAATCCCGCATTGACGCATGAGGGTGAAACTCTTATTAACTCTAGGTCCAGCCGCAACACCGGCGAGAATAAAACTAGTTTATACTAAAATTTGAAATAAATATTGCACTCCAATCTCACCTAAATGCAAATAAAATTAAATTACTCTAAATCATATCTAAATTCAAGACACTTCATTAACAACCAGATAGACATCAATAGAAACAAGTTAATGTACAGAAAGATAAGTTAGGCATGCATCTGTTCCATGTAATCAACTTAATGTTTATTTGCCTATTCATTTTGTAAAATAAATTAATAGAGCACCATAAATTTGAGCATCTATTGGTGAGGCTGCACAAATCAACAAGGCATCAAGTCTTTAAATATATATTAGAAAACGTCAAGAACACAACTAACTACAACATGAACAATAAAAAAATTAAATCAAGTTAACCACTGTATTTGTGCTATTCCCTCAACATATGCTTGATATACATAACTTGCTTAGTGACCTTTGCAATCAAATTATTGACAATCACAAAACGGTGAAATCAGATTGAACCTTAACAAAAACCCGACTAACCCATTTATTACGTGCGAGAACCCTAAAAATTCTTAGATGCGATAACCCCAAACATATAGATATGTCTGAACCCTAAAAAATAACTCAGATAAAGAATGGAAACATACCTGCAATTGTTGGAAATTGTGACGTATCGCTTGGATCTTTGTGGAAATTCATTATTCAAGAGAATCCCTCAAAATCTATCAAAGCTCAACACACCTGAATCTCAATCTCGATTGCTATCTTCTTTGATGTTGTGGCTCTTATAGAAGTGCTCACTATCGTTCTATTTGTGGTTCTTAAGCCCTAGAAGCATAGAAGGAGTTGTGAGAGAAAGGGAATGTGGAGAAGAAACCGGGAAATAGAATGGTAGTTTGTTATATGGTATGTACAGTAGATTGGTAAATATACCAATCTACTGTTGTAATCTCATATTTGAATGGTAAACTTTAAAGATAAGAAAAGATTTACACAATGGGATGGAAGGATGATTTAAATAGTTTTTTATATATTTTTTTAAAATATAAAAATAAGAGAACATTTACCAATTAGGATGTGAATGCTATAACATTGAAAGAATTAATTAATTAAAGAGAGCATTACTTTTCATCGGTATGTTCTCGAGACCATATAAATTTCATATTTGATCGGCTCTACAAAAACAAAAAAACGGACCAGACGAGTTTGGGCTAACATCGGGCCTTGATGGGCTTCCAAACCCTAACTCTTAAACTGCTAAACAGAAACGTGATCAGATCGATGTCAGAAAGTATAAACAAACACATTGAATTGAAATACTTTCACCAGTACACAAAATCTCAACCTGCATCTCACATGGCGATATTCACGATGAAGAGTTCTCTCATCGCTCTCGTAACTCTTCTTCTCGCGGTTTCATCATCGCTCGTCGCCGGATCCGATTCTCCGTTCATCGTAGCTCACAAGAAAGCTACTCTCAACAGACTCAAATCCGGTGCCGAAAAGGTCTCCGTTTCAATCGACATATACAATCAAGGATCTGCGTAAGTAGCTTCATCTCTTCTTCTCGTAATTACTTTCGATCGCTGCTACACAAGTTCGATTTGTCATCTGTGTATTCCGATTCGTAAATTATGCGTTGTGTTGCTTGATTATGTCCTTGTGCTTTGGATCTGGATAGATCGATAGAATTATATAGGTTTAATAGGCTTAATCTGTGTAATTATCTGTGGATTTGAAGTTATAGCTGTGATTTGAACTCGATTCAACAGTAATATCGGTTTAATTGTCAACGACGATTTGCAACTTCTAGATTTTGGAAATTGGTTGTTTTTGCAACCTTTTTGCTTGAATTGTCTGTTTGACTTTGGTGAAGAATTTTATTTTAGAGTTAGTATTTAGCGGATTCAATCATCTTGTCGTATCACTGAATACAATAAAAGTATGATGCTTCTTTAAATCAGGATGCTCTTCTAAGTTGGATCTGAGTTTGTTTGCTCCATAGTTTTGATTCATGATCTGAAGCACCTCGATTTATATTTTTTTATGTGGTTACTTTTTAGTTTGTTGGTTTGAATAGATTGTTAGTATTTTTTAAATCCTTGACATGCATTTGATAGTAATTTTGATACTGCTTAGATAGTATTTTATATCAGGGACTTCTGTAACCAGCTTTCCCTTACTCTCTTTTAGGTGTATACTTAGAGCGCTTAACTTTGCAAGCTTGATGTTTGTATTGTTCATTTAAACTCATCACGGAAGTTTTTATTAATATGATTTATTACCTAATAACCTTGTAGGGCTCCAAAAAAGTTGTTTTTTCAAGGGGAGCTTCAATGTGACCTCTATTTACTGTTTCCCTTGAAATAGAGGTCACATTGAAGCTTCCCTTGAAAAAGTTATTTTTTATTATTTGTTCTATGAGAGATTCTAGCTCAGTTACTTTTATCACTTAACAATTCACAGATATCATATAGTTCTCTAAAGTATGCAACTTGAAATTTGGGACCCAAGTTGATGTTTCTTTCAAACTATTTCCTGCAAGACTGTAATAGATTACACTCGTATCCAGTATTAAGACTATGAATCAACTTTTCTTGAGCAGACTATATGTGTTTAGATGTAGTAGTATTTATGTTTGCTCTGTAATCAAAACCAGCATCGTGCATTATCAAGCAGCCTTGTATCTCAAACTAATATTTGTAGACATCTTCAGTTTACATAACACTCTTACATAATTTCACATTGTTGACCAAATTTTGTATGCAGGACTGCGTATGATGTTAGTCTCAGTGATGATGGCTGGTCTCCTGAAATATTTAATGTTGTCTCAGGAAACACTTCAAACTCTTGGGAAAGACTTGATGTGTATGTTTCAAATTTTAACATGTCTACATGCAGTATGTTCTTCAATAAATTTACTTATTGCTTTTCATTAATTGATTCTCACAATTGTTTTTTGTTTATATAATCAGTGGGGCTGTTTTATCTCACTCCTTTGAGTTGGAATCAAATGTGAAAACTGTCTTTTATAGCACACCGGCTGTTATTACATTCCGTGTACCCACAAAAGCTGCACTACAGGTTTGTTTACAAAAAATGAAGCAATCTAGTATTTCAAGTATTGTATATGCTTACTTGCAATATTTTGTTTTTTTGCAGGAGGCTTATTCGACTTCAATTCTGCCTCTTGAGATTTTATCAGAAAAGCCTAAAGAGAGTCCACTTAATCTTGTAAGTTTTTATAGTGCCAAACAATATAATGAAGAGATAATTTCATGCATCCCCCTTGAAACCTTGTATAATATCATGTTTACCCAACAAAAAATTATGGTATCAAATATACCCTTTTTAATATTTTGACATTTATAGCCTTCTCTTAAAACTTGCTTTAGGATATGAGACTTTGGGGGGTATGGAGAAAGACAAGTGTATAATAGTCAAATTATAAATTGTGTTTTTAATAAAATTGACCCATTCATTAAACAGTTTGGAGTGTATTCAAATGGTTTGATCTTTAACTGATTACGCACTGCTTTGATTTTTTTTGCATGAATTTGTGCTTGATGGCTGCTAATCTTGCTATCGTTTCAGGCAAAGGTATGATATATTACTGTTATTAATGCAGTTTGTATATGATATCTATCGATGATGTGATTATAACAATTATTTTCTGTTTTATTTGTTGTTGTTCATTTGAGTCATATTACATGTTCTGAATTTGCAGAGATTGTTGGCTAATTATGGGTCGTTAGTGTCAGTAATCTCCATCGTTGTTTTATTTGTGTACCTGGTTGCGACTCCATCCAAGTCCAGTGCTGCAAAGGGAAGCAAGAAGAAACGTTGATAAGGTTAGTGCCTGTAATGTAATCTGTAGAGCCGAGGCACATTGGCCCGACCCGCTTTTGTGTTTTGACTGAGTTGACAATGGCAGAAAAACAGCGATGTTAGGTTTCGGCTTAGACATGTTGCACGGATAGTTTTTTGTTAAATGGATGTTTGTCTTAATAATACATATAGCTTTGCACCAACAGTTTATTTATTTTGGAAAACAGATTGCTTGTCATATCCAAATCAACCAAGGATATATATTATCACATTAACTTAAACATTAAGCTGCAAATTTTATACTTTCAAAACATCTATCATCTATAGATCAATATCTAAAAGTCTTGATAAGATCATATAGACTGCTCCCCAGGGTTTCAGATCATTCTATAAGGTACTCAGACCTCCCCATGGTGTACTTGCCTATGTCTACGCCTTTGAGAGCTTTGCACACGATAATCTTTTCTCTTGGGCGAGAGCTATGTTTGGGGTAGGACATTCTGAATCGAAGTCAGCTCTCTCATGGGTGTGCTCTTGCATCAACATAAAAATCACAATTATAAATTCCACGCGAGTTATTCATCTTGAATTAAAGTTAATCATTAAATCAAATTTCCTAGACGGTTCTCTATTCCTTGATTTAATTGTGATACTAAGAAGCTGTATACAAACATCAACAATTCAACACTTGATTATTATCAAAGGTTAGAATTTACCTTGAAGCATTCTAGACTCGGAAACTCACGGCCTTGACTAAATGCTTAGTAGTATCCATTAGAACCTTCGAGTTTTCTTGGCTACACAACTAGGTCCCCTTATTTCAACTCAATAAAGGGATACTAACATAGTATTACATATCACCAACATTATAAATTTAATGTTTGTAACGCTCAGTTTTTGTGTTGGAAGCACTAGATGCTTACTGAGTTCAAAACAACGTTGATCACTATCATCTCCACAGGTGTATGTAGTTGTTCTCATAAAGCTTGTACAAGTATATTGGTTTATGCCTTTAACTCCTTTAAGGTAACATGTTTAACTTAAACTGTGTTTCGCCTTTTTACACCGGTTAGCAAGGTATTCGTGGGGCTTCATGAATGATGATAGCTTTTCATTGTTATTTTTTTTTAAAGAACCAAGTGACAGAGAATTTCTTGTGAGTTGTGACGTGTTAATATGATATCATGTGTAGAAATGACAAACAAATCCAAAACCATACGGTATTGAGTAAATGGTTATTTGACGGGTATAAGACATGGTTTTACAATCATGTATGGAACATGATTTTACAATCAAATATACAAATCAAATTATCAAACCCATTCCATTATCATCCCTATACGTAGAAGTCTGCATATCCCAAAATCTAGAAGTCTGAAATATATTGTCTTGAAATCAATGTAAACCTTTAGGGTTTCAACTTAAACTCAATTTACTATGTGTTTTAGGAACAAAATACAAGAACATAAACAGTTAATATGTGTTTATGGAACAAGATACAATAGCATATGATATGGTGAAAGATCTCATGGAGTGAAGGGGATAGAATTACTACAAGCGGAGACACCATCGACAAGATGTTTCAATGCTTTATCATGATTCACAAAGCCCAAAAACCAGAAATCATAACCATCAATCGTCGAGAGCTGGATGTACTTGTCGATTTGCTTCTTACCCGACACCATGACTGGATTAACCATGGCTATCTTCTCCAACGGGATCATAACCTGCATATCAAACATTTAAATTTCAAATAGATTTGAATCAATTATATACAACCACCGCCAACCCAGTAAATCGCATGGAGCTGTTGGTCGAGTCTGTAGGCTAACTTTACATCTATCCCAGATGATAGAGAAGTTGCTTTCATAGACCCATGCTTCAAAACATATTGTAGGATTTAAATCAAATGTAAGGTACGGAATGGAATGGAATGGAATTACCTTGTAATAGATCCACGCCTCCATGCTGTTGGGTTGGATAGAATACAAGGGGCGATCGCTACAGAAGGCGGCATGAATATTGGAAAGATATAGGGTTCCAGCGACTGGTCCAGTAGACGTCGACAAGTAGCATGCGTAAGTCTTGTTAAGCTTCTCGTTTGGGTACGTCGTGAAGCTGTTCTTGTACAGCGATTCAAATCCATGTTCGTTTAACGCTTTTGCCATCAAACTCATCTTCCCCCATGCCGTTCCAGTCACAGATTGGCCTGTTCTCACTGATTCAATACTGATGTCAGTAGGAGTGTTCATCGGTTCAGACATCAGTTTATTCAGTTTTAATATTCCTTTTGGTTTATCTTAATACCCACCCAATCCGAATTAAAACCATGTCTAACTGTACCAAATTCAACCGATTAAAGTGAATTATCTGGTTTGGTGGTGTCAGTAGTAGTTAATAGGTGTAGATATCGACTTACGATTGGTCCAGATGTTGGTGGCGGTGGCCTCCGCCTTGTTGGTCCATGAACCGAGCTTGTTACGGGCGCCTTCGATGTTGTTTCGTGGGGGCGGAGGGGGGTTGTATTGAACATAGGGGTTGGGTGGTGCATGGTGGGAGGAGGGTGGTGCAGGTGTACCCATGACGTGAGTCCCCCAATACTTGCTGGTGGGATCAGATGAAGGTGGAGGATATGGTGGTGGGAGTTGCTGTGTGTTCATAACGATAGCGATGATCACAAGAAAGCCTGTGGGATTGATCGATGACGAAGATTCGACAGATTTTGATCTGATGATTGATGAACTCCAAATTTCAATATTGAAATCCCACGTACCACCTATTTAATTTGCATCTCTTAATTTGGCATTGGCATCAGCATCTGGCATCAGCATCAGAACAAAGAATAACGTGTTACAATCACTCAAATTTTTGCCATTCGCAATCAATTGATTCTTGCAAAACTCGGTTTATAACACATGCTTTTCGTAGATTCCACACCACTTATTATAGTAGAAGGTGATTTGGTGTAGTTTTTTTTAAATCAATGTTTCGACATGATATTCTTCTTAAAACCCCCATAAGGCCATAAGTCCCAAGTGTTTAACATAGGCTGCGGGTAGGAAATGAGGATGTGTTCGACAGTTTCAGGAATTCTTTGCCAAACGGGGGATGCGATGTTCAGGGGTGGAGATAATAAGGACGGGTCGGGGTTAACTGATACTAGTCTTTTTTTTTTTTTTTCAATTTATGTAAAATGTATAACGTCATACTTTCGACTTACCCAATCTTTTTTTTGACTAATGACGTCAGTCAATTTTTTTTGAAAAATACCACCACTCAAAGTCGAGAAAAAGGTGGCTATAATTTTACGTAACATAAGTTCTTTCTTTAAAAAGCAATATTAGTGATTTAATTTGTTTTTGAGTAAATTTAGTCCTAATATGGGTACTATTTTAGGGGATATAACAACCTTGTGATGTAATATGGGTATTATTTTAGATAAGTTAGAAAAAAAAAAGATTAAGTTATTTTGTTAGCCATCGATTGACCAATTACTTTATGATCTGAAATTCTGAATGAATTCAAGCTAAATTCCGTTAGTGAATTCGAATACAAGTTGGGTAAAATAGAATATTATTAGACTGTTAATATATAAAGGAGAATAATTGACAGCTAATATGCTTTTATGAAAAGTATAACAAATTTTTTTAACGTATAACAAATATTTATGAATAATAAAAAATATGAAGCTTAGATTTTAGTTGTTCACATACATATAACTTTTTAAATATTATTTTGGTTAATTTGTTGTTCACACACATAAGTTTATTAATTGCACATCCAAGTTTATTTAATGGAGTTTGCAGTTCTTACTCCCACCTCCCAAGCTTTGGTCCTGATATCAGAAATTAAATAGTTTATTTATTACACATCCAAGTTTATTTACACATAAGTTATAAATACAACCCGAAAATTTTGAGGTTGAAATATTGCAGAAAACATCAGCTTAATGAACACAAAACCTAATTAAATAATTAACAATCACAATTAAAACAACTAAAAAGAAAAGCATTAAAATGAAACCTAAAGAAATATTATATTTTAAAACCATTAAAAGAAATCTTACCAATTTTGCCTAACTGAATAATATTGATGAAATAAGAAGTCGAATATGGTGAGAAGTAAGTGTGGGAAGTGAATCTAAACATTTAATCAAGGTAAATCAATGATTAAGATAAAATTGATAACAATTTTATAATTAAATACATGAAAAAACACAAAAAAATAATCATTGTCTTTTCGTCTAACTTTGTTATTTTTTTAAAGGCAGTTATTTATATATTGTATTAACTTTTACAGAAGATTTATATTATAAGATTAAACATTTTATTTTCTTCGACTTGAATATAGTATTAACATTCTTTTAAAAATATTTTTTACCAAATATTATTATAGAGATGTATAACTGTGTTATTAATACATGTACTTATAGACAAAACGTGTTTCATTGTTACACGTATATTTTGTAATTATAAACACATCGTAAGTAATTGTAACATGATTTTTAGCATAGTCAATCAGCTTAATTTTTAGTATAATAAACTAGCTAAATTATTTAGCACAATTCTAGACTTTTAGTAGGTAAAAAAGTAATTGTTACCTAATACAATCAGCCTTAAGAACAGTTAAATTTAATATTATTTTATTGTTATGCAATTTTTTATAAGTGGTTAGATAAGTAGTTATGGAATGGCCAAAATACTCAAAAAAAAATCTATATTTGTTAATTAATTAAAGTTAGAACCCTCAACCTCTTTAGAAAAACTCAAAGTTAAAACCAAGTAAAAGATTTCTTTTACCTAGAATATTAATTTCTATATACTAATTTCATAAAGCTTACACTAAACCAAGAGTTAATGTTAAAACGCAAAGTCACATACTCACATTACGATCCAAATCTTACAAATACTTTATTTGCGTAAATAAAAAAAATTCAAACCTAAAAATGATTTATAACTATAAAAAGTGAAGAATTTTTTTTATTAGTAGGGTAAAATTACAAATTTATTTCACTTTTGAGGTTAAAAAAATATAAACAATAGGGGTACCCGCCAGTGCCACCAGCGGGTTCTCCCCTCTTAAAATCCGAGCCTGTCTTGTTCTTCAGAACTCGCCAATGGCACCGGCAAGTTCTGGCATGTTGACCGGTCTTAGTCTGGTCGTCTGTGGTTTGTTTGATAAGACATAACAGCCCAAAGAACCCGCCAATGAGACCGGCGAGTTCTTGGGTAATTTAGGGTTTCGGTTCCC
>BJCM01062740.1:0-29509 GCA_018326385.1 Flaveria bidentis | reverse complement strand
TATATATATATATATATTTAAATAGTCTATATATATGGAATTGACTAGCTTAAATTATGATGCAAAGGAATGTTTGTTGCTAATTAAAGGTACATGAATCATATCTTGTAGGTTATGGTTTATGTTTGTCCATGACCCATATAAATATCACCATGACTTTTCACTCAATGGCATGAGTTGGCCTACAGACAACAACTTGAATATCATGTTATTTTTTATATTCTTTTCTTTTTTTTTTCAAATGGGTGGACCTTGGAGCAATGGGTGAGGTTGTTGTCATGTGACCTGGAAAGGTTCGAGTTGTAGAAATGAGGTGCAGGTTAAGGATGCATACATCAGGCCTAAAGTTAACCCCCGATCCCATTCCTTCGTTGACCTTGTGCGTCGAGTTTACTCTTTGATATTTTTTTTCAGCATATGACTTGGAGATATGAAATCTAATTTGCTGATAACCATAGAGATATTATGAAAGTTATTATTTGAAATTCTTACGTGCTTCTGCATCATATTTGTGGGCCATTTTCATTTCTCATGGTCTTTTAGACGAAGTGTATCTTTTGATAGTATAGTTATCAAAATGCACGGGTGGGGTGAGTTAGATAACATGTCAAATAGGTGATCTTAGTGCAAATCGAAATAGGTAGGGTTGGGTTGACCCAGAAACTTTTCCCCGTCTTTTTAGTTTCAAAAATAGGTACAGTTGGTTGCACCAAAAATCAACTGCGCGTTACATTTAACCCTTCCTTTTCCAGTTGTTTTTTATTTGACATGTTTGCTTTGAGGTCTAAACGTGTTGAGTCGAGTCCAAGGTCGCCTAAACTTAAGAGAGTTTGAGCCTAGCTCATAAGTAATTTTTTAAACTCAACCCCGGCTTGTTTATTTTTTATTAATTATTTTATTTATATGCTTTTTAATCTATTTAAACTCAATTTAAGAGAGTTTGAGCCTAGCTCGTAACCAAAGGATCACTGTTGGGCAATTGGCCCACTCAATCATCTCTGTTGAGTGAATACGGAACTCAAGACCACCCGCAGGAGGAAACTCACATTCGGTGAGAAAACCCCCTGTTTCAACCTAGAACCCTCTTTGTTTGTTACAGGTGGGGCTTGAACCTAAGAACACCCTCTATTTGTCTTGGGGTACCTCATCTTAACCACTTGAGCTAATAATCATTGCTAATTATAGTTTTTATATGTAACATAATATATATTATTTGATTATTTTACTATAATGATATATTTGACAACAAGTATTACGTAAATATATATTTAACGTATTAATAAAATACATAAATAATAGGCTTATTTAAGATCGCATGCCTAATCAAACTCAATATGTGAAACTCAGGCTCGAGCTCGTTTAAACTTCGTTCAATTCGAGATTTTAGCGAGCTGATCTAGAGTGTCTCTCGTGTGGCTTTTGCTGGTTTACACTTAAGTAACAATAAATAAACTCTATTTTCCTACGTGCTTCCGTCTTCTTTCCACAATCCTTATTAAGACATTAACAATTAACTTCTATAAGGGGTGATCAGCTAAGTTTAAGGAATCATAGATTATAATAAGTAAGATTCTCTTGTTCTGCCATATTTTTTGTTACAGATTATAATAAATAAGATTCTCTTTTGTTCTACCATTGACTTCAGTACAATGGGTTGTTATCACAAACAGTTGACTTTCATAAATTTTATACATGAGGGAAAAAAATAAATAAATTATGAATTGATTGAGACAGCAGAATAGACCAGAGAACAATTCTCATGTATTTGATCCTTAAACTTTATTTATGTTTAATGAATAACGGTCATGATTGTACCATTTCAAACCAAACGAAAACAAGAGGAAGCAGAGTTATTTCCGGTGTGTTTAATGAATCTATCTCCTGTCCACAGATGTATGTTCATCGTATCCTTCGAAACTACATCATAGATCAAGCGTAAATTAATCAACTTCATCAAGTAGTACAATAAAGAAAGAAATCTAAAGACAAACAACATACAGTTCAACCAACTTACAGAGAAGAAGTTCAAAGAAAATGGTATTCACAAACACTAATTTAAAGGTCTACTTTAGATAGAAGCATAACTTATAAAGCCTTCTATAGGCATTGTAACTTGAAGATGCTAATCGTATTATAAGTTCAAAATTCTAGGAAAAACGACCCTTTTCTAAAGAGTGGAAAACATAAGACATGAACACAAATTCAAGGTGTGATCATCTTAGATTTGGACCCCTCATACTCTCCAGACTCAACGACATGTTTTCACTTAGATTATTCGGTTTGTCCCCTTTGTCTTCTTTCACACAATTCTTTAAATCCATCACCAGATCATTCATGGTGGGCCTTTTGATAGATGAGCTGTCAACACAGGTCAATGCCAGTTCTACTACCTTCCAGGCTGTATTAGTTTCATAATCCCCTTGTAACCTAGGATCAATTATAATTTCAACACTTCCTTTGTCTACCATCGATTTAACCCAGTTAACTATGTATATATCTGTTGATATTGCTGGTCTGCCTGTAATCAACTCCAGTAGTACTACCCCGAAGCTATACACATCACTTTTTTCGGTCAACCTGTTTGTTGTGTAATACCTGCAAAACATAACTTATTGTACATTCAAACAAGAAGATACTTAAATCATTTTTACTTGTGGATTATACAGAATTGAAAGCTGGTAACTATGGAGAGTTTTATACTTTTACACAATAACAACAGCTGATGATTAAAAGTTTATTTTAATAAGGATGACGTTTATTGATAATGAAAAACGTGGAAAATACATACTCAGGGTCAAGGTACCCGGGAGTGCCAGCAATTACTGTTGACACGTGTGTGGCACCTTCGGCTGTAAAAGCTTTGGACAACCCAAAATCTGCTAGTTTTGCCTGCAAGTTCTCGTTTAATAATATGTTTGAACATTTCACATCTCTATGGACTATTGGTGGCTTGCAACCATGATGCATGTACTCTAACCCTGTTATACAAACCCATTGAACTTATAATACATCTCAGTCTTTGGGTATGTAGAACTGCAAATTGTTAGTAATCTAATCACTGACCTTGTGCTGCATCATATCCGATTTGCAGCCTTTTTTTCCAACTCAAAACGTTTCGACTCCCATCTTCCCAAGTAATTATGGCTATTAGTGATTGAAGTTTCAGAATGGGTTGATAGTTAAAATATTCTTAAAAATGTTACCAGATAGATGCATTCCCAAGTTTCCATTAGCCATGTACTCATAGATAATTCCCTTGTGGTTGCCTTCATCACAGTACCCAACAAGTGAAGTTATGTTTTTATGATGAACACTCATGAGAAGGCTGACCTGTAGTTGAATATGGTTTTACCTTTTCAATAGTTTGAATAAGTTAATCTTTTTAATAAAATATTCATGTAAAACTTACTTCTGCCTGAAATTCCTTGTACCCTTGAGCTGATGATTCAGAAAGCATCTTCACTGCAGCTCGGGTATCCCCAATTAACCCGCTAAACACTGTTCCAAATCCTCCTTTACCAATAACATTACTGAAGTTCTCGGTAATTCTTAGTACTTCTGAATATGTGAAACGCTGATTTTTTGGTTCAATAAACTCATCTCTTATGCTCATGTCTGCATACATTAGTTCAAATTTGTGTTTCTTTTCATATGATTTCTTTTATTAAGATGCATGTCTTATTAAGTTAACAAAATTCCAGACCTTGTGTTCGTCTTCTTTTAGTTATCCATAGGACGACCAATATGGTCAAGAGCGCGAATAATGCAGCAATTGTTGATACCACTATGACGGCAACTATTTTGTTTTTGTTTTTCTTACATGAACCCTTATGACAGGCATCTGTGTCTTGATCACTAACTTCTCCAATACTGATAAATTTAAATTTAGTAAATGTTAGAGCAGTGAAGTGAGTATTGATTTGTTTCCTTTTCTTTATTTCTTTCCCAAAAAATGTGGAGCCGACCTTAGCAATAATGTCCCTTTTTTTGCCTTCTCTAGGAGTTCTGTCGGTAGGGGTCTTGTTAAATTATTTCCTGTTAAGTTGCTACAAGAAAGATCGAGCTTTAGGCCATTATATAACATACAAAAATATAAAGAATCGTGTTTTAGATCTAAGGCCAGGCGACTCACAGAATTCTCAAGAAATCTAGAGAAGCAAGAAACTTTGGAACACTTCCTGTCAAGTTATTGTGGGACAGATCCCTGAAAGAAGGAACAGTTATTGTAAAAAAAGTGAGACGAAATACTTGAATAATTTAAGATAGAGCTTACAATGATTGTAACATTGTGAGATTAGCTAAAGCAGGAGCTATCTCTCCACTCAATCCGCTTAAGGACAAGTTCCTAAATTTGAAGTTTGTAGAGAAATAATCAGTTGACAGTTTGTAATATAATTTATGGTTTTGAATATAATACATACATGGATATGATCCTAAGATTATCTGTGCAGTTTACACCTTCCCAAATAGAATCATGTGGGACACATGGATCACCTTGCCAGTTTTTTTTCAACCTGTATGCTGACTTGATACTCCACATGGATGTAGCTAATTTTAACAACAAAGGGAAGATAGATAAAAAAGACCATGTTAAATTTACATACATATTTGCATCATAACGGTTAAAAATAGAGGTGACAGTTTTGACCCATCTAGTAAATGAATGGATGGTCAAGTTTAAAAAAGAAGCTTAAAAGGAACCAGGTAAAATGTTGGTCGAAAGTTGCTCAGAGCGTTATTAATAAAACATTTTTTCATATAAGGGCAACTCACACACTCATCTATTCTACTCCTAGTTCTACTCTATAGTCCACTTTAGGACTTGAAGCCCGTATCTTTAGGGAAGGGGGAACCATTTAACACACCAGGATACCATTGGGTTAAATGCCCTTTAATGTATTTGTTTATAATGCATAAATCCCCCTAAATCATTTTACTCAAAAATTGCATCATTAAGTAAAAAATGCCAATTAAGGTAACCAAATATTCAAAGTTGACAATGTATGAAACAAGAAATTTTCTCTTTTGAATAGGAGATGAAGTTCCATTTTTAACAAACTTAGGAGTGACTAGTGAGCTTAATTATGGAAAATTGAGTGAAGTCAAATTTTCACAATTTTAGTAGTGAAACTATCAATAAATGTATCCACTTTGGTTCTTTATATTTGTTAAACATTCTTACGCTCCTAAATTTGTCAAAAGGCGAACTCATTCCTACTTTAGTCAAACACTGAGCTTTCACTACTATTGAAGTTTTGATGAGAGAGAGAAAATTTACTATCCCCCATGCTACCAAAATTGGGATCTTTGGTTATCATTCTTCCCAATTCTCTTTAATTGAAATAATAGTTTTTGTTATCATTATTTGACACTATTATTCATTAAAAAGGTAAGAATATGAAGGACAAGCAATGTTTTGGGTCAACCCAAGTACTCAACCCCAACCCAGTCTTTTGTCACCTTTACCTAAAAGTAAAACGCTATGGTCAAAATAAAAGAATATATGCTACTAGTTTAGATTATAGAGCTATACCATCTTGGTCTTCCGTTTGCTGTTGTTGGAGGCGTATGGGATTATAAAGTTCGATTGCATTATACATAGGCGGAAGGGTTGAATTTTGTGTTCTGCCTATTGTAAGATCATAAGATGATGAGTTAAAAAAGGTGGTGAAATATGTGCTGGTGGTGTGATCAATTGGAGAAATTGGTCCACCCCAGTAGAACCTATTCAGATAAATGTCAAACTCTCTGGTCTGGTTGCTTTCTAATGTTTCAATTTCAGCAAAGTAAATGTACATAAAAAACTCCTGAGTGCTACTAGTAGCTTTCCATGTATACAGTAAATCATTTCTAGTGTTTGTTGGATAGATGGCAGTGCTCATGACTTTTGATGGTACTTGTTCTTTTGTTGAAGATCCTAAAGAAACAGGACTAGAAGTCTGTACATCTGTAATGCCAGATAGAGCTATAGGACTCCATATTCTATCATATTTGTCATCCGGATACCTGAATTAACAATAGGTGAATAATTAAGTTGCACCATAGATAACCAAGTAAGCAATTTTGACTCATTTACTTATGAACACTCCATTCAGGCTATGTTTTATGTCTAACAGGTCAAAGTAGTCTGTAATCATGTTTTACGTCAAGAAACAATATGGGTTAATCCAACGTGTGCAAAAAGGACCCCTTTTGACCCGTAACTCTACCCGGACCCCTTACGCCCCCTCCCCCCTTTTCAGTTACTTTGTAGCACATGACCACATGGGCTAAGGTTACTGCATTGGGTGCATAACGCTTACGTGATTATAGCTAGAGTTATACACTAATAACTTTGAGAGAGAATTAAATGCTCACCTGACTCTTTCAGATGTACCAAAATTAGTGCGTTCAAATAGAACTAGTGATTGTAAATTGTTTGCATACATGGTGCCATCCAAAAGCCTTAATTCTAATGCTGAAATGAAAGGGTTTCCTAGACCAATATTTATAAGGCATACATATATGTAATCTGATGAAGTGAGGTGTATAATCTCATAGTCCATTTCCAAGGACACATTAAAGTCAACTCTAGACCAATGATCGTTTCCAAGGTAGAGGTCAAACTGTGGTGGTTGACCTTTAAAGTCGTAGTTCCCATACGTAAACCTTGCCCTTATCAAATACCTATTCCCTTTCCCTTGTTTGGGTCTAAGCGTGTAGCAGTTTCTAGTGTTTTGAGGAAAACTTCTAAGAGTGTTGAGCTGCAAATCCAGGGTGTCGGATTTATACGTGGATAATATTTCTTGATTTATGCCACTGTCTATGAAACGCGCATCAGAAACATAGTTTATTCCTGTTTTTTTATCAGTGTATTTTGAACCTTGGGCTATTCCACAGTCTATGCTTATGAAACCTGCAAAAAAAAATATTAATCGACACGTAAAGAAATGTATTTCATACAAACATTTGTTTAAAAAGTTAATTCTTGGGTACCTGATTGATCACCCTGAGCATGAACCATAGCTAAGGTAAGAGCTACATGAAGAACCCACAAAGAACAGACACTTCTGAATAATGCCATTTCTACAAGCGATCAGGTTGAAGTCTTTACCTTGAAAGAGCATGTATGTGCATTTATTTGTAAAACAATTAGTTCCTAAATATTATATATCAAGTTGTTTTATAAGATCATGCTTCTAGGTCTTAAAAAATATAATAACACCCCCATGCGGTCGCGGACCTTTGATCAGGTCAGTAGGGTTTAACAAAATAAAGCAATGACTAGGAAGTATATAGTCTTTAATGATAAATATGTGATTAAAACTACATTTTATGCTAGAGTGACTGCATTCTGATCTCAAATTATAGTATAAATTTTATTTGCTAGCATAGCAAGTTTAATTAGTCTACCTTTTAGCTTAAGCTATAAATAGTTTATTCTTATGGTATAGAGGTGTGTACTATATGTAGAATCACTTTACTTAATTTAAGATGCTTAAGGGAATGCTTGCTGCTAATTAACAGTAAATCACTACTTTCTTTAATTAGTATATAATAGTATTTAGTTAAGAGTCCTACAGGCTAAATTTATGTGTTGCTCATTACCCATAGTAACATCACCATTTTTTTCACTCACTGGCATGAGTTGACCTGGAGAGTGACAAACAACTTGAATATCATGTTATTTTGTCTTATATTTTCGGAATACAACTAGGAAATATGAAGTATGGTTCCTCTATAATTGTTAGAAATTTTAATTACCAAAGGGATAATACAAAGGTTGTTATTGTTTCTTTTAGTAATTCTTGATTCGTTTCTGTGGAACATTTTCATTCCTCTTGATCATTTAGACTGGAGTTGTCAAACTTCACGGGTCAGGTGGGTTGGATAACATGTCGGATAACATGTCAAAACAGGCGACTTTAGTGTAGGTTGAAGTAATTAAGGTTGGGTCAACCTGGAAAATTTTTCCCCGTGTGATAAATAAAACAATTTATAAAGTTAACTAAATATAAACTACGAGTTACATTTGACCCGTTCTTGATTTAGCTAAATCTTTTGTATTTAGCTCGTTTATAATTAAACAGGATACACCTTTAGTAACTATAATAACCTCCCTCTGTTTAACTCTTTTCCTACCTGCTTCCTTCTTCATGACACAATCCTTATTAAGACATAATTAAATATGATACTTTTTTTCAGCCATTGACTTATGTAACATTGGGTTGCTATCACAAACATCTGACTTTCATAATCTGTACATGAGGGGTAAATGAAAAATAAGTAAGCTACGAATTGATCGCGACAGCATAGTAGACCAGAGAACAATTCATGTATCTGCTCATTAAACTTCATCTATGTTTAACAAATGACTGTCAAAGGTCTTACCATTTCAACCTACAAGAAAGCAAGAATTAGCATAGTTATTTCCATTATAGTAGACAAATTGATCCGTTAGTCCCATGTCGACGACACATGTGCAAAAGTAGAGGGCTACGTTGACTCTCGTGCTGGAGCTTTTCTACTAGGAGGGTATCATTGTTTTCTTGTAGTTTGATCATTTAAATTGTCACCCGTAGATCATGTGTAAAAGAATTTATGTTGTGACACCCTAGTTAAAAAAGTTCTTGTGTCATTGTAAAGATTTTAACCTGTTTTTATATTTTCAATGCCTTAACTAAATGCGGTGATTTTTTACTTTTTTTGTTCCTTTGCTTTTTTTAAATGATAAACCTATTCTACTCCTGAATTACTTTATGTTATACCATTGTCTGGGTTTGAACCGAGGAGGCAAAGACTCGACCAAGTGGGTTGTGGTAAGAGCGGTAGTTTTTTGGGCTTTGAACACGTTGACTTTGGTCTGAATCCTAGTGCGTGCTTCTTTTTTTTCTTTTTCTTTTTTTTTTTGCTTTTAGTTTTTTATTTTGATTACTTTTTATTTTATTTAGTGATTTTATCATTTCAACGTTGGGTTCCATTTATCGCATACCTAAACTATGAACAGATTAAACTACAGATTTCTATATGTGTGTAATTAATAACTAAGGGCACATACTACTAAAAACATATTATTATCCTAACCCCAAGGCCCAAACCCACGGCTACCTTTAATCCTATAAAATAAGACAAATAATGGTGCTTGATATCGAGCTTTATCTTCCTAAAACTAAAGACACACCTAAGTAGAAGTAGACATATGCACCTATGGATTAAAGCTATTTCAATGTAGCTAAGACTTAGCTAGGAGAACATAGGGAAAGGACATAAGAACGCATTCCTCTAAAATTCTATTGCTTTTATCTTATGTTTCCAAGATGACCTATCATTGATCAAAGAGGTGCGGGTCCATTAAATCACGCTTAGTTTGTTCATCCCCATGTTAGCCTCGATCTACCTCTTCTCATTCTCCCTTCCATTGTTATGTGTTCCACACACCATACCGGTTTTGACATTCACCTTTTATGCATAAGAACCACTTTAATTTCACTTTCCTTATCTTGCTCGAAATGCACGCCACACCTAACCTAGCTTTGAAGACTTCATTCCTTATCGCTCTATCCTCGTGTACATCCACCTCAACATTCTTATATCCGCTACCTCCAACTTTCTAGCTTGTGTCTTCTTAAATGACTAGCAATACATCGTCGGTCGGACTGTAACCCTATAGAATTTTAAATTTCTTCGAGAATCTCTTGTCACACTAAACACTTGAGGCTGCTCTTCACTTGCACTAGCCCCCTCGCGCATGGTGAGTTACATCACAATCAATGTGTCAATCGCTATGAAAAATTATCTAAGATGCTTAAGTTTGTTGTCTGCAGTACCACTTGTCTCTCAATGGCTCAATGTCCCTAAATAGTAATCTGATCGTTGTCCTCGCCGCTTTTCTCACTGAAGTTACAGCTGAGGTACTCTATTTTAACTACTAATTCATAATACGTTACGCTCTAAGGTCTCTCGCCATTCCTCTAATCTTACGTTTAGATCTTGTTTGTTTTCCGCCACAAGCACAATATTGTCTTGGAGTGTAAGTATAGATTATAATTATCGGCATGACCTGAAAGCTGATATAAAAATAGCTAAGCTTAGGTTTGATCAATGTAACACGTGTATTAACACGTGTTTTGAATTGACATGTTTAACTTGTGGTATTGATTGTCTTTTATCGCGTGGATTGTACTAAAATTTGACATGTGACTTATTATAATAACCAGAGTTTGTTGTTTAAAAATATATTAAAAAACATACGCAATTATAGTATTATTTAATTTAAATTTTCCAATCAATATTTGGCCTTTGGTTTTCTTCATATATCATTTCATAATAAGTAGAATCGTAAAGAATTGAATGAACATAAAATGGGGTGTTTTCATGATCGTGCGTTTAAATGTGATCGAACAAACGATCGAAAAAAAACAATTACACGATTAGAATTTTCTTGTTTGTAATCATCCTTTAAGAATTTGAATATTTTCATATTCGTTTGTCTTCATTTATTAACAACACAAACGAAGGGTTCACGCATTAAAACGAACACAAATGATGATAAGCGAATGACATAAATGAATTAACACATGAATTCAAACACTTATTTAAAAGTAAATTTAAACATCACTCGGTTGGTCCTAAGATTAAATTTAAGGGAGACTAAATTGTCGTGGACCTAAATCTCCTAAAATTAATTAAAGGATACTAAATTTAAGTGGATGTAAGTCTAAGAGATTTAAACGAGCATAAACCAATGAGCTCATAACAGAACGTAAATGAACGAACATGACAAGTATTCATATTCGCTTATTTAACTAAATAAGAAAGAAAAATTGTTTGTACTCGTCCGTTTAATGTACTAGAAGGGTGACCGCGTAATACGGCGGGGTAACATTTTACATCCGACACTAGTTTTTAATTTTTGTTAATATTATAGATTTTATAAAAGTTTATTATATATTTTCTAAGCTAAAATTTAAAACACCAAATAAATAGATTTAGCATGATAACTTATACATTTATGCATTAAGTTATTGTACCTTACAAAATACATATCGGTTTAGCAAAAAATTTACACCAAAACGTTTAAAAAAGACACATTTACGATTGTATTACACCAAAACGTTTAAAATACACATTTACGATTGTAGTATCAAAAAGTTTTAAACATGATAGATTGATGTAACATAAATCTTAAACACAAATTAAGTTTTTTGGTTTATGGGTAAATAATGTAAAATTTTATGTAATTATAAGGTTATTATGTAACTAATTGTAAGGGGTAATTTGTAAATAATGTTAAAAATACTATTTTACCTTTAAAAATGGTTGTACTTTATGCATTTAATTAGGTAAGTGTTTTTAATTTAATGGTATCTTAAAACATCATTCTCATATGTTTTATATATAGTATAAATAAACAAATATAGATGAACTTCCGCATGAACGGTTTGTGAAAGGTTCATTAGATGTTTGGTTTGTTTAATGTCTTAGTTATAAGAGAGGTCTTTGACAAACTAGTTAAACTTCAAGAAATAAAAAATAGTAAGATTAGAGAATTTTAATTGATTTAACTGATTTAGATGATAAGATTATATACTTTAATTGAAAAACAAAAATTTTAATTTATACTATACGAGTCTTGTAACATTTTTTTGTCATGTATACATTCTGTACGCGACACCATATAGTTACAAACTGTTCATGATGTGACGAAGAATACATCATTCCGAAGTGCTATAATGTAACCGACAAAAAAACACATACTAGAACTCTAAACAACCAAAATTAACTATGAAGAAATCTAAATTTTAAATAGTTTTCTTAAACTTTAATTTTTTAAAAATAAGAACTTTAGGTCAATTGTGGAACTGCTATTTTCATATTTTCTCAATTAAACTGAATGAATGAAAGGAAAGAGGGTTTTGCTTCAAGCTATAAACCCAAACCGAAGCTTCAGCAGCCGAACACCACTGTCTACATCTCAGGTACACCACCATTTTCACCTTCATCAGTGCTTATACCTTCAATTACTTGTGAATTTGTGATGATTTGTTATCCTCTTTGATGCATCTGCAACTATATATAGATTCCGCTGATGGATCAATCGGAGCGTTACTGCTACAATCCTTCGTTGCATTGGAATCCTCAGGTGGAAGAGTATTTCAGCAAAGCTTATGGAGCTGAAGCTTTTTCTCGCATCTCCAAAGCACTAACGTACTCTCTTCGTGATTGTTTTCTGCTGTTTATTGCTATAAACCTTTGTCGTTTTACGCTTTCATGTTTGAATGTGTGAATTTGCCAATTTGCTTGTAGAGGAAGTTGATAATTATGTGTATCTAGGTGATGTGTGATTGATTAGTAGGAATGTAGTATTGGAGATTAGAGGCCGAAATGGTTGATTGAAATTTGAAATTACAGAGTTCCAGGTTTGATGTTTAGGGATATGACCGTGTATTGGATTTTGGGCCTTTGAATGTTTGGTTATTTGCATTGGAAATGCTTACTGTCAGAAATTGGGGAGGTATAATTGTACTCAATTAGTTTTGAAGTTATCTAAGATTGGGGAAATGGTGGTTTTGCCCACTCTTGAGAGTGTGTCTTGCCCACTCTTGCACCTGTAATGCTAGTAAAAGGATATCCAAGGATATGGAACTCCTTAATCTATTCAGTTTTGAACTATTATAGCTCTTTATAGACAATTTTCTGAACTAAACCTTTCTGGTTACCTGGCTATGGAAGTTATTGATTGCAAGTTCTTTTGTTATTGTGTGTGCATTCTTGCGTGTTTATGTATTCTGTTCTTTATTTTTATTTGCCCTTACTAGATATTTAGCTTCAGTTTCTTTAATTCATATCAAACAAACTATGCTAAAGCTTGTTTTAGCGTTTTAATAGCTGTTACATAACTTCTCAGTTCTCATATTCCATAGTATAGAGTTCATAATCATTGGTTCTTAGTCAGACTAATTATTTACACTTACGTGCTCTTATAAATGGTTAGGAGACCGTCTTGCTACTCTTGTATACGTGTAAATACACTGAGAACGACAACTGAATCCGTCATTGAAAAGATTCTAGAAATTCAACATGAAAAGAAACTGCATGATGCTTTAAAAAATGTGCACACGAAAGATGATAAATCACTTGAAATATCTGAAAGAGTCAATAGTTCCACCTCAGAAACTAGCCCTGTTTTCAAGTGTCAGATACCCGGGCTAGACTATGTTGTATTTGTAAAAGGTTCCGGCCCTCATGCCATTCAATATGATATTCAGCAAGACAAGCCTCCAAAAGAGGTAATAGTCAGCCGTAAATGTGCAGAAGCTGTTCTTCGAGGTGCTCAGGTAAATTCCAGCTATGCATGAGAGATTATTTTCTATATTTATAAAAAGTGAATGTTAGTAATATGGACTTTTTTAAATTGTTGAAAAGAAGACTAGATTCTAAATTTTTAGTTTTTTATTGTTATACTTGTGTAGGTATATGTGCCAGGTATATTAGCGTGCAGTGCTCATGTTGAAAAAGGGGATACAGTTGCAGTTTCAGTTGGTATTGAACAGCCAGCTCAGAATGGTGAATGGGCTACCGGAATTACACGTGGGATTGTCCTACAAGGACTTAAAACAGGCAAGCAACTTGTTGTCATTATTTTGTTAATTGTGTAGTTATCATGTGTAAATATTCTCAGTTAGTTTTGTAGACCTTATCAGTGTCTTTATTCACTTATTCTGCACAGATTAACTTGTTTTCTAGTATTTTTTTTCCATATGCTCATTGAATTATAATGCTTATTATATGTATTATCTATTGTAGATCCTCAATATATTGAAAGAGATGGGTTATATATTGGCCAAGGAATTACCATGTTATCAAGGGCGGGGATATTTCGTGACTTGTCTGGTCTTGGTGTGGATATGACTGATAGAGTGTTTAGATTGCCATCCTTCAATGGTATACATTTTTCCTTTTTCTTCAAGCAGTGGAATGCCACACATGTCATGATTCTTCTTGTGATTGCCATCTCAAGAACTGTAGCACTTGCTAATATTTTATGATTATTAAGATTTTTGTTAGCATTTTGATTTATTTTTGTCTTTCTTTATTTGGGGTCAAAGAAGTTGAGGGGATATTTCCATTAGTTGGTCACTGGAAATATTGAGGGAGTGTTGAGACTTGAGACAACTTAATCACTATTTGATGATAATATTAAATTCATACATCAAATAAGAGTCTTGTAATAGAACGGCAGCTATTTCTCCAGTAAGTATTCAATAGATATGAGTTATCACATGATTGACCTTATGAATCAGACAATTAAAATGCATAGCAAGTTTTTGAGCACAGGTTAAAGTTATATGCAAGCATCCCGAAATCAATTTGGTGTGTAAATATACACATAAGTATATCTAATGTGTGCTAGAATGTATACCTACTGCAGTGTATATGTGTAATAGGTTGGGAATGCAGGGGGTTTTCCTTTGTTAGTAATGAATGTTGCTGGTTCTGTCAAGCATCATTAAATGTAAATAAATGTAGGTTTGTTGAAAAATTTGCAGAAGTACTGAAGGGGGACATATTTCTTCAAAACCTCCCAAGCACTATTACTGCACACGTCTTAGGTATGTTTACTTTTTTTGTTTCCTTCTCACTCATAATATAGCTATGCTTATGACATGTCTTTGTGTTTCATCCTTAAAATAAATAATATTGCTAGCATTTCGAAAATAAAGTTCAAAATGTCATGAAATTGATATATACTAGTGAATATATATGCTAGCATCTATTTGATTTGTTGCACTTTACTGTTTCATTTTTTCTTTCAATAGTAGTCGCTGTACCTTTTCTTATAGTTTGATGTCTGATGATATGCGAGTAATTTTTTTCTTCACATCTGAATTTTTGGGCTTATATAGATAACTAAAGAACCCCTAAATGAGGGCCAATAATTTTAGGCTTATAACCTTCATGAAGACTTAAAGCAAAGTAGGCCTAGGTTCTAATTTCAGTAATAGTTATCTTTTAGTTACATAACCCTAATATAAATTTATTGTAGCTGGAATATTCAAATTGTAACTTGGACAGCATAAATACTAAAAACATTTTATTAGATCTCATATTTGAGATAAAAGACTTGTAAATGCTGTTATAATTCTCTTTTGACGAAAATTGATTTTGATTTGGCAAGAGTTAATTTCATTAATCACTATGTGGTAGATCCACAACAGGGAGAAAGAATATTAGACATGTGTGCTGCCCCTGGTGGAAAAACCACTGCAATTGCTTCACTTATGAAGGATAAAGGAGAAGTGATTGCAGTTGACAGGTCTCATAATAAGGTAAAACCTCATATTCATACCCCATAATCCCATATACATAATTTTGTATCATATAATATCTTAGATGCAGCAATTAATTTGTTAGTATTGATGATTTTCCCCTTGCAGGTGCTTGAGATCCATAATCTGGCTGCAGAACTGGGATTAAATAGCATAACAGCATATAAAATGGATGCCCTAAAAGCTGTTCACAAGAATAAATTAAATGGTACGGTGACACAAAGTTCTAGTGAGGATAAAGTTAGTCAAACTAGTCAACAGGTTGAGTCAGCAAATTTTATTAATGGAGATTTAATATATCCCACAACAGAAGGCAACAAGATTTGTGAGTTACTTTTCCTTAATGGAATACTATGTGTATTATTATATATTCTTTGACATTAATTTAGTTAGTTTTCCAGATGTGGAGGAAATTAAAAAAGGTCCTTATACAAGTAAAGCCGAAATAAGGAAACAAAACCGAAGAATGAAAAATGGGCCTGGGAAAAATCAATTGACAGGTGGCAGAGTGAATAAATGTGAAGGGTTTCCTCCAAACAGTTTTGACCGTGTTCTTCTTGATGCTCCTTGTTCTGCTCTTGGATTGAGACCACGTTTGTTTGCTGCGGAGGTAATCCTGTTTTCTTAAACAATATCTATAACAGCACCCAAATAGATCCCAATCCAAGTTAAGTATCTCATGTTATCCATTTATTTGATTTACAATTGATTGTCAATGACTTGTGGGGTCTGTTTGGTTGGCTGAAATTGGTAAAGGAATGGACTAGATTATTACATTCCATTCTCATGTTTGGTTTGTCTGTAAGGCTGTAGGAATGAAAGAATTTTTCATTTGAACCTTTTTATAAAATTATCAAACAAGATTATGATAGAAATTCACTTTTTAGTTATTTCTGGAAAACATGTAATTTAATTAACATTTCTTTTATTTTAAGGAAACAATAGAATCATTAAGAAGACACGGGAAGTATCAGCAACGAATGTTTGATCAGGCTGTTCAGCTAGTTCGCCCAGGTGGAGTTATCGTATACTCCACGTAAGAAAGTATTCGTATTATCTGTTTATTTAATTATAATTTAGTACTTCATTTAACAAGTATCCCATTTTTTAATATTTGTTACTTGCCTCTATGGACGGATTCCAGATGCACAATAAATCCAGGTGAAAACGAGGCCCTTGTTCGTTATGCTTTAGACACGTATAAATTCCTTTCATTGGCACAACAGGTTAGTTGCAACATCTTTTTTCTTTTCAAGAATAATAAGAAACTTTATTGATTTCTTACTATTGTAGATGATTACTAATTTTTAAGCTAATCTTAGAGGTGGCTAATTGAGCAAATTTATTTATTTATTTATTTTTAATATTTAGTTTGTCAAATATGCTATGAAAATTGGTTTAGAAGTTCTATGCATCATAATACATGTGGATGACTTTCAACTCGTTGATTTGTCATAGATAAAAAACAAACAAGCATGCAATACACAATAAACAGATAAACAAACATACCCACTTATACAATATGGTAGCATACAAACTTACAAAGGCAAACCATACAATTAGATAAAAATTGGGTCGAAATTTCCTCAGCAATTTAATCTTTTGCACTTTCATGTATGTTTTAGCATCCAAGAATTGGGGGACCTGGTTTACTCGGTCGTTGTGAATCATCCGACGGATATGTTGAGTAAGTTCATGTATCCTGCATCCATATTGTACGATCAATTTTCCTAAAATATCTACTATTTTAATCAAATTGACAAGCTGCGACATTATATGAATAACATGTGCAAATTTATAGCTTTATGACACCTCTACTGCAATGTAATTATTGATGTTAATGCTGTAATTTCTTCAGGGAATGGTTAAAACCTGGTGAGGAAGATCTTGTCCAGAGGTTTGATCCCTCAGGCCCACATGATACAATCGGATTTTTCATAGCTAAATTCAATGTCGGTCCCAAAGAGGCTTAGTTTTATATCGATAACGGCCCACATCCATCACATTTTTGTAGAATTATGGGCTTCATAGTTAGCATTGGATTATAGAACATAAGTCATTCTATCAATTGTATTCTTAAACTGTAGTTGTTTGTCAAGATGGGAATTATTTTCATAAGTACTACTGTTTTTATTACTCTTGGCAGAAGCAGTGAGCCGACTTGTGGCATACACAAACAAGGGTGAAATGTTTCTCGAAAAAGATCGAATCCTGAGAACATAGGGTTAATTTCATCCTCTTCCTTAGGTATCCCATAGGGGACTCTGTGATTGAAGCCGAAGGTAAATATTTGTTTGATAAATACGCTCTTCAGACACTTGAACCCGCTTGGATTACATCTTGACATATAGAAGTAGGTTGACAAGCTATGACACCTGATGTGTCATGTTGAAAAAGTTGAGTCCGTATATTTCTAGATAAACAAGTTACGGTAAGGCCTATAGAAATGCATATCGATTCAGGTTATGGCACTTTTGAATATTGAGTAACCTGAGCATATTATTATTTTTTGATAAGTTAAGTTATCTTTTTTTATGTGTTGAGATTAAGTTTATTTTTGAAATCCGGTCTCTAGAACCAATTCTCTACTAGAGGATGATATATGTTTTAGTAGACAATATATAAAATAACTAAAAACGGTAAAGTTTGAAATAAAAGTTATATATATACTTTAAAAAGCAAATTATAAACCTTTTAACCTTGTTATATATATAATTGGAACAGAAATAAATGATAATTACTTACGCCAACAATGCTGCTTCAATTTTATGTGATATACAGCTCATGTTTGAATCCACCACAAGATAAGCAAAACATATTCACCAAACATCTTAAATCCCAATTTACCATTATAGCCTTTCATTTACAAATAATTTAAAAATAAAAACGTTTTTTTAAATGATGGTGTACAAAACCATCTCTGTAACTCTAATCAATTTAAGGTAAAAAGAACGATGATTAATGCATTTTTTTTCAAGTGTTGCATCATTTTAGTTTTGTGTTCTTAAAGTGAGATCTTGTTTATTCATCTCAAATTTAAAATTTTATCGAAATTATATATATGCTAATTATCAACTTTGATATTTATTATGGGTTGTATTATGTGTATTAATAGGTTGTATTTGCTTTTGTCAATATCTTTAAATCTTTAACTTTTTTGTTTTAACATAATACTTTACAATTTTTACAATTTAGCACCAATAATTTTTACTTTCTAACTTTAGTTCTTATACGTTTCATAATTTACAAGTTTTTGTTTTATGTTTCAGTTTAAAATTTATGAGTTAACACATCTCAGTGTGCGTGTGTGGTTTAACGTTTTTACGCATATTTTTTCCATGTTTATTGGTCCTGTCACAACACGCTTATCCTAGATCGACTTAGTTATTATTTTATATGTTATATTTCTTTTGTACGGTTCAATGTTTTGACGTCTACTTTTTGTTTGATTTTTTTCTCTTTTTATTTTTTTAATACGAGATTTTTCGGTATTTATGGTAATTGACAATACATTTATATTATTTTACAATTAATAATTTATATTTTATTTAATATTTATTTATTTAACCCGTAGAATAGACGAGTTTATAATACTAAATAAATAATAATTCTGATACTTCCTAGCATCTTCCCATTGTTTGCTACTCGTTTATTTTCCACAACCTTTTTATTTAATAAACAACCACCATACATAAATGATAAAACCCTACCCACCATCACCGGCAAAAAAAACTTCCGTTCACCGGAAACAAAAACTTCCGTTCACCGGAATCAACAAAATTCTATCGTATCGCCATGTTTCTTGTGGAGAAAGCTAACATATCATCTCATTTCCGATCAACCACAAAGAAACCACCACATATCCCCAAACCCTACCAACTAACAGCTCGATTGTTCGACGAAAAGGTAATTTATCATCTCAAAGCCCTAGATCTGATCAAAAGTTCATCAAACATAAGTTTATCTTCGCTTTCAGCGTTAGTTTCGTTTCTCTCAACGGTTCACACCGAAGCGGAGGACCAGATCTCGAAGTTGAAGCCTGAGAAGGATGATTATTATTATGCTTTGTATATGGATTACAGCATGAAGGTGCTGGATCTGTGTAATTTGATCTCGTCGGCCGTTCATCGGTTAACCGAACGACGTATGTTGATGAATTACAGTCTTCGTGTTCTGAGTTTCGCCGGTCAGATGCCGGTTCGTGAGAAGTTGATTAAGGCGAAGGATGCTCTCACGAGATCCGTTGACGGTAAACGAGAATCATCGGAGGAGAAAGGTGTACGTGCGAAGGCGTTGATCGGAGAACTGGTGGTGATGATCGGTAACCTGCCGTACGGAAGCGATGTTGTTCGTCGGACGTTTTACGCTATCGGAGTTTTGACGGTTTTCGTCGGAAGTGTTGTGGTCGCCGCGGTGTACGGCGGAACCGACGTCGTGAACCTCCGAGGTCCGGCGGAGTTTCTGTGGTCAGATTCAGTCAACGGCGTGCAATCGCACATCTCCGATCTGATAAATTCAAAACAGAATGTGATTTTGGAGGTTGATGATGTATCAAAACAAGCGGCGGTGGTTTGTGATCTTCTTCATGCCGTCGTCGGTGACGGTGGCGATGACGACGGCGTTAGGGTTAGGTTGGTGGCCGGAGTGGAGGAGCTGGCGTCGTCGGTGAAGAAGTTTTCCGACGGTGTAGATGAGTTGACTAACGGAATTCACGGTTTGTTTCACACCGTTATGAAAACGCGTAACGGACGTTTAGATATTTAGGTGGTAGGTGTGTGTGGGTGTGGAATATGTGTAGATGAATTTATTGTTATACGGAGTTAGTGGGGGATGGAAGAGGGTATGAAAATGAAATTTGTATCAATTGTAAGTTTCCACATGGGTAAAATCTAAATTTAATTTCGAGGAAAATTGAACTTGTGTATTGCTAAATAGATAAAAAAAACAATAAAAAACGATAAAAAAAACATGTCCAGTCACTAACAACATCATCAATCGAAAGTATTAAAAACGATAAAAAGCATTAAAAACAATAAAAAAAACATGTCCAGTCACCTAATTTATCAAAAGATATTTAATCTTTAAAACTTCTAAAAAAGAGTATGAATATTTAGACACCTTAAAATTATAAATCAACACTTTAAATTTTTATACGTGTTGTATATTTCTATTAGACCTGACAATTTGGACTCAAGTGGGTATATTTGGGTTGATTAGGGTAATAATAATAAAGTAATAAGTTAGATTGGGTTAAGTTATATTTTTAAGAGGGTCAAGTGTGATAACTTTAAAACAAGGAAAAGTTATAAACGGTCAAGATGAGTCATAAAAAACAAGGATTGGGTCAGGATGGATTGATTAGATTTTTTCATAACTCATCCTTCTTCACCTCATCTTTTTTCCAAAATCCACACATAGTCTCACATCTACATGATAGCGATAAACATGTTTGATTTATAACGAGTCAAGATCGGTTTACGGGTCATATAAGATGAACGGGTCGGCAACTAGGCATCATAAACTAGAGCTGCATGATATGGGTAAAAGACCACAATATAACTGCACAACCCATGTCTATTATCATCATGCAGTTTATTGTTTTTTATTTTTATTTTATAACTATTTGCTTAAAGTTTAATTATAAATGTGTTTGTCTAGTTGTACCTTAAGGTAGGGCTGTTCACGAGCCGAGTCGAGCCGAACCGAAAGGAGCTTTGCTTGTGCTTGGCTCGTTTTCAAACCGAATCAAGCCGATTGGCTCGTTTACAACTGAGCTGAAAATCGAACGAGTATTTTTCGAGCGGTAAATTTTCGAACGAGCGACGAACAATTTATACAACCCAACTAATTTGTGTGTCATACAATTATACAATATCGAATAAGGTTTAATGACTTAAAAATCAGCCACATTTCATTGCATAATATTCTCATGAATGACAATACGTTGTGGTTGACAAAGTTAAGGTTGTATCTGATAAGGTGAAGAACATATTGTAGATAACGATGACAATGAGTGCGGGAGATGATCGAAAGAATATCTCTTAACGGCTTAGGATTTCACTTTTATGTTTAATGTAGAATTCATTATTAGGTTGATTGATCATTATGCATAAATATAATTATATATGTGTATAAAATGGGTCAAATCTACTAGAGTGTTACCTATAAACTATATGTACATATTAATTTGATCCGAATCGAACCGAACCGAGCGGACCTTTGCTCGTGCTTGGCTCGGTTACAAACCGATCCAAGCCGATCTGCTCGTTTACAACCGAGCAAAAAATCGAACATACATTTTTCGAGCAAAAATTAGAACGAGCATTTTTCGAGCGAATTTCGAGCAAACGTTGAACGGTTTGAACAACCCTACCTTAAGGTATTAGAGTAATACTTAGTTATATTGCCTTGGGCTTGATCTATGTATGAAATTGTTAATCAATGTTGTTTTTTAGTCTAAATCATTTTGACCCGACTCATCCTGACCCAAACCCAAACCCAAACCTATCATGATCTGAATCTATTCTAATCCATTTTTAAATTAGTATATTCTGACCTGAACCCATCCTGACCTGAATCCATTCTGACTTGGCACCCGACCCAACCCGACCTACCCATCTTGTCAGGTATAAGTTCTATACATATCATATAGTGGGATTGTATAGCCCTATACGAGAAGTATAACCTTTTTAATAGCCCCTTCAAATTTTCTTTGTTGTCAGTGTCCAAATTTGTTATGCACGTCGTATAGCCCCATATGTATCGTATAGGGGGTCGTATAGGCGTATAGCCCTTTGACAACCCCCTTGAATATTCTTTGTTTTCAGTGTTTTCGATCCTATACGTCACGTATGGACCAATACGCGATGTATAGGGGAGTGTCGATTTATCCAAGTTGGTGTTTGTATTAGGAACCCTTGAAAAATCTTTACAATAACCAAACTTAAAAACATCGTCACATAACTATCTTTTTTTATTTTTAACCATTTATTTATTTTTCTCTCTAATATTTTTATGTATATAATACAAGGTCTCACACCAACTTATTTTTGGTAGTTTATGAGGAAGAACTTGTGTTTAAAAAATATACCCCTCCAATGACAAAAAAAACTTGATAAATGTTCATACCGTTGTTTTTAGAATGTGAAAACATCTATCGAAGATGGTCTAACTCTGTTAAAAAATAGTTGATCTTGACTATAACTATTCAAAACTTATATAGAATCCAACTTAAAAGAGTTTAAGCTAAAGACTAAGAATATCACCATTGTCTCATGCTCAAGTACTGACAACAGGTTTGTCGAATAATTACTTTCTAGTCATTTTATTTTTTGGTCTTTTCTTTTGCTACTAGCGTCAACACCCCCAATCTCCTAGTCGATGTAATTGCTGGCTACTGCTTAAGGAAATCTTCATTTGAACTCGATGTAACCTACCTTTTTGCTAATTCTATCTTTCATGCCCGGACAAAACATGTGAAATTTGACTTTCATTTGTTAGAAAAAAGCAGCTCGAGGAAATCTTCTTACATAGTTTGTCTCAACATAATCAAATTATTGATCTCTTTACAAAACCACTGTCAACTACTAAATTTCTCTTTATGATCCAAGCTACAAGTCATTTCAATATCCTTAGCTTGTGAGAAAATATTGATATGGTTATGTTACTATTTGTTATTATCATAATCTTCAAGGTATATTTGTGTGATATTTAGCTACATATATAGTACACGCATCCTCCACACGAGCACAAATAATATACACAAAACTTTGTGATTTATCTCCATATTTGGTTTTTCTTTCAAACCAAAATAGCCTGATTTTCAATGAGTGTTCGTCGATTCAAGTGTCATTGAGGGTGTCGTAGATTCAAGTTTCACGTACTTGATCTCCTCTGTTTGTAATGGACTAAACATATAAATATGGTTTCGCTCGACTTAACCTAATTAATGCTTTTAAACTTCAACCAAACCATAAACAAAATAATTAATTTACTATGGTTTGCAAGTTTAAACAAGCCTTTAATCCTTATACATATATGATTTCATAATCATCGATACATATACCTATGATAAACAGACATATTTACATATGCACATAATTGAAATAAGAATATAAGTAATAAATAAACGCTATTGGAAAAGAATAAATACGAGCCAAGCTCAATCTTTAAACATAAAGCTTGAAATGAACCAAACTCAAGCTCTTTTAGCTAGAAGGAGCCGAGCTCAAGGTTAGACTTGTAAACACCGCTAACTCATTAACGTCAAACTACCATTTAATTAAGAAACTTCTATACAAACATAGCAACTAAATAACAAGTAATCTAACAGTTGAAAGAGACGATTTTGAGAGTGGGAGGTGATAAAGAAAATTAACTGGTTGTAGCCGCAGGCGGCTGCTGAGGAGAAGAATTTGGGATCTTTGAGAAAGAACGGTACTGCAGCCGAACCTTCTCTCCGCTCTCAATAATATTTACCAGGTACCTAAACAAAATAGTATCCATAAAAAAGATGATACATTATTCAATCTTCAAAATAGTATCCATAAAAAAGATGATACATTATTCAATCTTCTCTGTTGATTTTAACCAAACATATGCTGTATAATAAATATATACTGTATTACTTACCAGCCATTAAGAGATTGCGAAGTTATGATGGCTTCTTTCCCAACAAATTTATCTGGTGTCCTCCGGTTTCCCTACACCACGCACATTAGATCGTTATATTTTTCCCAAATGTGTTACTAGAAAACCCACGAGACCCCAAAATGCATCTTCTGCTGGCATGTAGCTTTCAAGGGGTTAAGACTTAAAGTAATTAGAAAAATCATCAAGATTAAATAACTAGTGAGCTGAGGGTCTTTTTGAAAGCAGCCACTCTAGTCCTTTGGGATAAAGGTAAGGTAGGCCACTATCACTACCCCACTCCACTCTATGAGGGGGATTTCACTGGGTACGTTTGATATCAATATTAAATAACAAACCGACCTTAATAACAACTTTCTCATTTACTGAAAATGGATATTGTACGCATCTTTGGGACCCATTTTCGGAAGTAGCATCCCCATTTACCTGAATAGTCACACAGAATATTTGTTAGCCTCACAATTAATGTTTAATATCTTAAATATGTTTCTAAGAGTATGTTGCAGACATACTCGCTGTACATCTCTACTTTTACACTTTTGGTCGCTTGGTCCATTACAGTTAAACCACTTAACCGCTATTATTGAAAATGACCAATTTACCTTTGAATGAATACATTTTTTTGAAAGAAAAAATCTTGAACTAATAAAAACCAAAGCTCCCCTCTATCTCTCCTCCGGCCACACTCTTAGAGCCGCCTCCAACCGTTTCCCTACAGAGGTGGGTGGCTGTAGGTAGGTCGTTTGCTTTGGGATTTGATTAGAGTTTACTGAGAGGTGGCTAGAGGTTCTAACTTTGACTATTTGAGGGAGAGGGGGCGTGTTCATATTTTATGTTTATAATAAAAACAAAATTACATTTATCAAACTTCTAGAACTATAAGCGTAAATTTTGAAAGGGTAACATGGTAATTTCAGAATACTGAAACCATTGGGCTGCTAAGTTTGACAGGGACCGAGCTTTTAAGCAAAATGTGAAAGTAACAAGAGATGGTATTCTTAATTTTGACCAAACCACAGTCCACAGCCACAATTACGTATTTTTCTCAATATTGATATGCACTAGATTGTGTTAATTAAGGTATTTATAAGTAAAGACTCTGCCATCAGATTGCAGGAGCATTATGATTATAGCAACTAATAACATAAAAGCATATAAAATGTAGTTAGGTAGATATATTTACTAAGTGTGCCCTGTACTAAATTAGGTTAAAAGGGTTGACAGTTGCCCAAGGTATTGTTTCATGTTTTATTTAAGAAATTAGATTATTTCTAAACAAAAGTTTAAAATGGTCAAAAAGTGTTTCGGATCAACCCAATCCATCTATTTCCACCTTATCAAAAAGTTACCCGTTTTGACCCATTACCCGACCCACCCATTGAAGCATACCCAGCGGTCACCAACTTCTCTTCTTTGTTTCCTCATAGCAGCATTGTGAAAAAGCCTTCGATCATCCTCACGTTTAACAGCTGCAGCTGCTGCTCTTAAAGCTGTTTATAAAAACAATTAGAAATCAAAAACTAAATCCAAGTTCATAACAAAGTTTTTTTTTGGTTTGTGATGGGGATTTAATAAAGTAAAACAAAAAAAAAAGTGAAGGATGTACTTTACCATGATTAGGTATTAAAGATGAACTCCCAACTTCAACGTCACAGACAGTACATCTTCCCTGTAATGTAAAGGTTGTGATTTCTGTCATTTTTTCTGTTTTTCCCATACCTTTTGATTTAAATAATTTCTGTAAAGTTACTGTTGGGAATTATCAAATAGTTATTTTGTTCTACTGCTTTAATCACTCACTAAACACCTCCTTATTGAGTAATGCACTTTTCAATCATCTTAATATTTAAAGAAGCTGTTGACTTCTAACTCAGACATTTTCGTATGAATGAAATTATAATCCACATTCTGTATCTGCGATTAATGCCCATGCATATAAAGAAGTATTATTTCACCTACCGTGTCTATGACCCTCTTGAGCATCATTCCACCAAATGAATGCCCACATGGAGCAAACATAGCATCTTCAAGGAATGCGCCACTATATAAAATAAGCAAATTGCATTATAATCCATTATATTTTGTAAAGAATAATAACAGTAGCAAGCAGTGTTCTAACATAAAAATTTATATAACTCAACCACTGGTTATTATAGAGCAAAAGGAGCAAGCAGGTGCACAAATTAAAAAAAAAGTAAAGAGAAACAATCAAAAGGAGCAAAAATCTGTCAAAATTAACTTACGATAATGAATCAGACAGTACACTTCTCAATGATGGTTCTTTATTAGAACTTTTCCAACCTGCCTGCAATTCAAAACCCATTGTGAGACTTTTACTTTCTAACAGCTTTTTACGAGAAGATTATTACATTCATTTTTACTAATACAAAAGTTGCTTATCTGTTACAAAATTAGGATATTGGCAAATGGGTGAAAAGTTCAACAGATTGGATCATGTAGATAATAAAACTAGCTTACAAAAGCATTATCAGAGCCGTTACATGGTACGTCCTCATCAGCAGAAAGATCATCCATAAACTGGCTAACAGAAATTGGTACATAGCTTTGAGGGATGACATGGCCAGCTGTTCTAATTGGAGAACAGTCTAATACAGCATTACCTTGTGGCATGAGCCTAAATGCTAATGATGACCTACAATAGTTTCATTATCCAAAAGATTAGTATATCATGGTAACTAAAAAGATCAAAGTACCATTATATAAAATTTATGTACCTCCCTGCATTAGCATTCGCTGGAGCATGATCAATTGCAGCCCTATATGAAGCCGCTGGGCAAAGGCCTGCTGTGGCATGACTGAGTGCCTTCCCCGTTAATAGTAAAAGATCCCCAGGGGCATATCCATAATCTGCTAGGTACCAACGGCCATTGGGATCACGAACCTAATGGATGAAAATCACGTGTAAATTAAGATCACAAATAAATACTAGTACAATTACAAATCTCGATCTTTATAGACGACTCAGGATTTTGTATGCATTTTTTGGGTGACTTTGAGCCTGTTCAACTCATTTGACCTGTTCTATTTTTAGCTAATATTTGATATTTCTAATTTGACCCATTAGAGATAAACACCACTGAAATAGCCAACTCTACAAGTATAGCATAAGTGATCAAACATAAACAGTTGATCATACAAAAGATACAAAAGTCAACAGGCAGTCTTCCAAAAATAAAAACTTCATAAGCTTACATAAATGTTGAACTAGGATGCTAACAACTGAAGTTGATTGATGAAGATATATACCTGAAGACCAGGTGCATCTGAACTAACCAATGTTAATAATCCCTTTTCACTTTCATTATTTCTTGTTATGTTCCCACCACCGATGGCACATTTTCCCTTTTGCAATGGTACGTGCAGGTAGGATGCAACAAGTACTGATGATGATGCCTCATTAGCAGGTAATGGGTTGTCATCAAGTAAATGGTTAAAAGCACTGACAGTAAGTGTAAATTTGACATGTATTAGTAAAATACATGGACATTAAAAAGATAAATAAAGTAAAACCGAATAGAAACTAAAGTGCAATAAGAAAATAGTTACTCGCTTCTTAAACGAAGGTGCCTAGCAACTGCACTTAAAGCAGCACGAGCAGCCTTTCCCATGCATCTGAAAACATCTGCCATACATGGTGGAGATGAATCCATATTTTCTAAGGCCCTGTCACATGACAATTTTATAATAACATCCAAATGTGCCACACAGATACAGTAGGATAAGTAACTAAAAGTTCACAAATAATACAAAACAGGAACAAAGGTAGCCAGACAGTATTGTTGACAAAAGGTGCAACTATACCATACACATGCCTTTGTATAACACTATGACAGAAAATTAGCACCTGCACTTTATGTCAAATCCATAACCAGCTTAAAAAGTCTGCAGGCTTTTTTCTTAGATCTATGGTTATATTAGTTAGATAAAAACCCAATTATGCCATTATCTAGGCATCCATGATGATATAAATCATCCGGCCTCATAGTCTACATGTGTTAGTGTGTTACTGTGCTGTACTCTACTACTCTTTATGTTTCAAGGTTCTCTATCACTCTACGAAAAAAACTTATTTCTTGAGTATTTATATTGCAATACCATGAAATCACCATTCACAATTCCCTAAGTACCCTAACTAGTAACTACCAGTTACTAAATATTTATCAATAACTTTCAAAATAAAAAACAACTTTGAAATGTCAGAGCAGTACTTCAATACATATTTAAACAATAAGCACAAGTAATAGCTATAAGTAGTTGATAAGCTAAGCAACTGTATATATAATCGGCATGCTCAAAACGGGAGACTCCCAAAACTTCTTTTGATACCTATCAATATGCAATGTCATGAATACAGAGGCATGGTAAAAAGGGTGCCAACTGCAAAGCATATAAGCTACATAGACTACAAAATCATTACTAAAATGGGGCAGGTAAATAGGTAATCACAATCACTACCAAGATTTCCTCAAACATTTACTCATGTTTATTAACCAATATCAGCCATTTATAACACAGAACTCTTGCATAAAAACATATCCACTCCTGAAATGTTATAACTAAAGTTGCATTCTTGCATCAGGCATTAATGTGCATTAGCAGAATCAACAACTTCCCAGATAATTATTGACCTTTTATGCAATTAACATCAAGAGCTCACATGAGCTATGAAAATAAAAATGCCTACAACACATACAAGAAATCAACAATCTCAAAGCTCATATGAAGAAGATAAAAACAGAGAAAACACATACCTTCCAGCCCTATACTTATAATATCCACTATTACCACTACCATTACTCCAGTTACCACCATTTTGAGCCCTAGTTCTAAAATACAACCTAGCTGATTCCAACCCACACCTCATCAACGCACCATCTTCAGCCCCCAATTCAATCACCACCGCGTTGTGCCTCGTAAGCGAACCAGATAACGTCTCCACCGCTCTCAAATAGCCATCCGTCGGCACCCCATCGTACGGCACCAGGTCCGACAGCCTCACTCTCGCCAACGGCGAGGCGGTAGGCGTGATCACCGCCGGCTCGCCGGTAGGGTGAGCGGCGGAAATCGGCGTCACCATATGGCTCGGCTGTTGGCGCTGAGTCGCTAGAGAAATCGGCGAAGGGATCTGTTGCTGTTGCTGTTGCTGTTTCTGATGCATGTTGTTAGTTGTGGTAGTGGTGGTATCGGTGGTGGTGGTGGTGGTGGGGGTTGTGTGTGGTGACCTAAGAGAGGAAGAAGAAGGGGGAATAGGGGGGTTGATTGGGGACGATGAAATTGCAGCTGTGTGCTGGTGGTGGTGATGTATCATGTTGATTTCCACCATTAATCATGTGAATTTGGGTCTTCGAGATGTTGATTGAAGAAAAAAGGAAGAAATTGAAGGGGGTTAGGGTTTTTATTGTGATGAAAACACTACCAATTCGCGATGTGAAAAATGTTATCTTTATGGGTTCACCGGTTCACCGCCGTGGACCGCCGGAGGAGAGTGGTGGTGGTGGTGATGGTGATGGTGGTGGTGATGGTGGTGGTGG
>BJCM01062739.1:0-17726 GCA_018326385.1 Flaveria bidentis | reverse complement strand
ATAGTATAGGCTTAATGTAATACACCTGATATGTTGTAAACACATAAAACTAGGTCATTCGCAGGAGCATATGCGAATGAGACTCAGTCGTATGACTGAGCCATGCTAATGGACCAGCCGTGCGACTGAGAGATGCGATTGGGACATTTGTAAGACTGAACCATAAGTATGGTCCAGTCGTACGATTGAACCATACGCATGGTCCAATCATACGATTGAACCATATGCATGGTCTAATCGCACGAATGGGCCCAGTCGCATTAATATGGGCCGAGGCCTATATATACCAGTTTCAATGTGTAGAGAGATAAAGGATCTGAGAGGAAGTCTGCCCGGAGCCTAGGGCTGCCGGATGAGCGGGGAGATCATGCTCGATCTTCCCCTTGCCAAGAGTCTTGATTCTTATGTTGTAACGAGCTTGTAATCGTTAGGTTTTATCAATGAAACCATTTAATTATAGTTCATATTATTGTTTGACTTTTGGTTTGTGTTGTTGTTTATCCTTCTGTCAAGAACATGCTCGGATGTTTATCGATCCAGCCGACTTCACAAAAACAAACACAACTGTTAGAATCAATTCATCTTAGCGTAAGTGTAAGGATCGTAGATATATCTTCCATAATAAAAAGAAGTGAAACATACTACCCTGCAATACATGGCTTCTACTAATCGAAACTAACACCAAGCTATAGTGTAAAATGTGAAGATATAGTATTTCTCATGTTGAGATCTAAAGTATTAAGGATAAGTAAATGAATTTAATTGAGATAATCTATGATAATTGAGGTAATCTATGAAAATTGAGATAATCTATGAAGCGATCTCAATGTAGGTCTTCTACTATTAGTCATAACAAATATAGCATGGAAACATTATTTGAATATATTTTTTTAATAAATCGAACCAATTATTATTATTTAATAATGTGTAATTTAGGATGTGTATACATTTTAACAGGTTGACTAGTTAAGAAAAATCGACATTGTTTTCCCTCACTCCTTCGAGTTTGCAGCTAATCTGCTTACTTGGGGAGTTAAGGGAAAATGTTGTCGATTTTTTCTTAAATAGTCATTCTGTTAAAATGTATATATATGAGATTCAAAAGGTGAGTTAGGATCTACTGTCTTAGAGTGATCGATTAACATTATGTAAAAATATATATTTCATATCATTTATTTATTTATTTATTTTAATTTTTAGATGAATCGTAAAGATTAGATGTATAATACTGAACGTACGAGCATAACATATACAAAGAGAGTTCAAAGTTTTCTTATGGTTGCCAAAGCTAACTGACTGAATAAAGGAAGTGAATTGATTTGTTGTCCTTGTACAGTTTGTAAAAAGTTTCGAAGATTTATTGATGTTGAAGAAATAGAGTTTCATTTGCTAAAATATGGGTTTATGCCTAGATACGATTGTTGGTCAATGCATGAAGAATCACTTACCAATCATAGCACATCGTCAATGAATTTACACAATGATCATAGTGAGAGCAATAATTCATACATACATGACAATAACGACAATTTAAATGAGGTTAAAGACAATTTAAATGAAATGTTTCATGATTTTGACACTAATGTTGGTGATGATAATCAAGAAAAATTACAACATTTATTTGATGATTCAGAAAAAGCGTTATACCCTGGTTGTGAAAAGTTTTCTAAACTTAGTGTTGTGTTGAAGTTGTTTGACGAGTGATAAAAGTTTCACAAGTTTATTAGTGATTTTACATGACATGCTTCCAGAAGGTAATGAGTTACCAATTTTGACATACCAAGCTAACTGATGTGTCCAATGGGATTAGAAGTTGAAAGAACACATGTGTGTCCAAAAGATTGTATGTTGTATAAAAACGAGTTTGAAAAGGAACATAAATGTGTTACATGCGGTGCATCAAGATATAAACGTAAAAAAGAAACTAATGAAGTCGGCGATGATGTGATAAAAAATGGGCCACCAGCAAAAATGTTGTGGTATTTTCCTATAATACCAAAACTAAAACGATTATTTTCAAACAACAATGACGCAAAATTGTTACATTGATATTCAGATGAGCGTATAAATGATGAGAAACTAAGACATGTGGCGGATTCACCACAATGGAGGACAATCGACAACATATATCCAGAATTCCGGAATGAGATTAGGAATATACGATTTGGACTTCGTTCAGATAGAATCAATCCTTTTGGAAACATGAGTAGTCGTCATAGTACGTGGCCGGTTCTTTTATGCATATACAATCTTCCACCTTGGTTATGCATGAAACGAAAATACAATATGATGTCGTTGTTTATTTAGGGTCCAAAACAACCTGGTAATGACAAAGATGTTTATCTATCTCCTTTGATTAATGACTTAAAAACTCTATGAAATTCAGGTGTACACGTGTAAGATGCTTATAGCAAAGAAGACTTCAAATTACGAGCTATGATTTTTTGCACCATAAGTGATTTTCCAGCATACAGTAATTTGTCTGGATATAGTATGAAAGGTAAGCTTGCTTGTCCTGTTTGTGAAAATGAGACTAGTTCAATTTGGTTAAATTATTGCAAGAAAACTGTATATATGGGACATCGAAGATTTCTTCCAACAAATCATTATTATCGGAAGAAAAAAAAAGGAATTTGATGGAAACACCGAGCACCGAATGATAAGGAAACGATTTAATGCATTTTTACGGGTTGAAAAATTGAATAGTGTATCGGGAAAAAGAACTCGTGTTGATAAAAAAGTTGTATGGAAAAAAATCAATCTTTTGGGATTTACTTTACCGGAGGCATTTAAAAGTTAGACATTGCTTGGATGTTATGCATATCGAAAAAAATGTATGTGATAGCTTGCTTGGATTATTGTTAAATATACCCGGGAAAACAAAAGATGGGATTAATGTTCGTAAAGACATGGAAGAAATGGGAATACGTAAAGAATTTGCCCCTGTTCAAGGACCTAGAGGTGTTTATCTGCCACCTGCATGTTATACTATGTCAAAAGAAGAAAAAACAAAATTTTGTACATGTTTATACAATATTAAAGTTCCATCTACGTATTCTGCAAACATTAAAAGGTTGGTGTCGATGAATGATTGTAAATTGTTAGGTATGAAATCTCATGATTGTCATGTTTTGATGACGCATATGATTCATATTGCAGTTCGTGGATTGTTTCCAGAGAACATTCGACATACAATCACAAAGCTCTGTTTATTTCCTAATTAATTCTCAAACTATCCCAATCCCTACCATTTCAAAAGTAGTTTCTAGAGTTCACCATTATCTTCCCCAAATTCAACATCTCTCAAATTATTGATTCTCCCATCATAGTTGAGCTTAATACTTTCAGAAATCCCCGGTATAGTTCTTCTCTAAACTCTCATTATAGTATTAAACGATGTTGGTAGCATTTTGCTCATTATTGTGAGCTTAATTTTAGGTTTGACGAATCACGACTCTTATTAAGTTCAAGTTTTTTTTTCTTTCGAAAGTTAAGATTCGACGAACAGGTGATGTTACTCAATTGTATGTTGTTGTGAATTTCATATTTATGTTTTATGATTTGTTATTTGAAGGGGTTAATGGATTAAGAAATGTCAAGTGGTCCTTATATGTCGTTTATGCGTGATTTAGTAATATATTGCAAGTGTGGTTGTTGTATTCAGAGAATTTGTGTGTGTTATGTGTTATTGTATTAAGAAATTATATGTGGTCCATGTATGTCGTTTGTGAAAAGCACATTCAAAGTGAAAGTGATAGCTAGGTTAAAATAAAGAACATTCATTTTTTGATGAAAAATGTAAATTTTGTCTTATACGTGAAAGCATACAACTAGAAGATAATTTTATATAGATATGTGAAAGCAATATTTTTGCAGGTTTGCCATTTCGAAAATTAGTGCTACATTCTGATTGTTACTGTTTTTTGTTTTGATTTTTTGAGTTTAGTTTTTTAAAAGTCCTTTAAATTTTGACTCAGAATTAGTTTTACTAAAGCTTTATTGTGGCTGTAGTATGTGTTTTAGATATCTAGTTAGGTATCTCATAGAAGAAAATGAGCTTATTTAATTAGGATAAAATGTTTTGAGTTCTGAATTTCACTAGCTAAGATTGATACTTTAAGAAGAAAGTTATGGAAACAATGAGTGTTTATTTTATTGTCGAATAGGGAATTTAATTTGCTAAAGAAAGACGTAAGCGCATTTCAACAACATAATTTAAACCCTAGTAAATAATAATAATCGGTTCGATTTATTAAAAATATATTCAAATAATGTTCAGTTACTAAAATTTTATAATAATCAGTATTCAGTAGCATATAGTTATAAAAATTTTATAATAATCAGTATTCAGTAACATATAGTTATAGAAACAAATTCATAAGCCTAATAAACTACTACTTTAATCGTACAACAGGTTTAAATGGTTATAATAATGATTTAAATAGCATATGGCTGTCTTTTCTAAAGATAAACACAATTACAGCTTGTTATGACAATAATAATTATTTGGAAACTGATGAAGCATAAACAAAATATAAAAATAATACTTTATAAATACAAACAAATTTTATATTCAGTGTACATTTGTCAATCACGCATAATTTTATTAATACACCTTATATTTTAGTCTTTGTACAAATAATAACCCTAAGGTTTGTATATTATTATTAAACCACCACAAAATCAAAAGTGGGTTCTGAAGAGCAAACCTAAAACTAGGATACCAACTTTACATGTTTTACCTGTAACGATTAAAATTATGTTTAATGAGAAGAGGTGTAGACATCTCGTGAGTTACTTGTAATCATTTTTTAAAATTTTCGAATCAATTTGAACTTAAACCAGTTAAATATTTGAGTCGAGTATAATTTATAACTTATTTGATAAACGAGTTAAGAGCTCAAAATACGAGTTTCAAAAATAATCTTGAATAGCCTGTAATTTTATCTTTTATATAAATATGATAATTTATATTTAATATAATACAATATAATTAAATAATAACTATTATCATTTACAGTTATTGAAAAATAATAGATCATATCAGATGCAGAAGTTAAACTTATAAAAACACACATACACATAAGTATTTACAAAAGCAAAATAATTAAATATTTAATAAATAATCACGGGTCATCAAGTAAAGCACAAGTTTTACTCAAGATTTAACCATAGATGATAAGTTAAACGAGCTAGGCTTAAGTTTAGTTTGAATTCAAGTGTGGCTTGGCTTTACATCCCCATTGAGTAAGAGGCCTTTGAAGCTTTCAATAGGTATCTGTTTTTATATAAATTTTAATTAACAATTTAATCCGCACTAAAAACATAGAAGGTAAAGTTGGCTTTCGAGCTGTAGCTTTACAACCATAGGGCTTAGATAGGCATTATATTATTCTATTAGTAAGATAGGTTGCTTGAGCGCATTTTGACGACTACGGATTCGAGCCATAGCACATGGTTTCATAAAACCACACGATTTTTCCGATCTAAATCAAGCAGGTTTTACATGAAGAAGATTTGGCTCGGCGTGTTCTATTCGATACGGGTAGGAGAAGACTCTGATGAAAGGCCCTTAAGGAAAGGAGCTTTCCTATTTTTTATTTTTTTTATTTTTAGTGAAATCCCAAATTTAGCGTAATCTTTGAGGGATGTGTAAGCGTTGCCTTAGGTCAATCAGGTCTTTCTCTTCCCTTACTAATGCTAATGTGGGATCAGTTACTTCCAAACAGTCTATTGACTCCCGAACAGCTACATTTGTCCATGAATTCCCTTCTGCTTCACCTTGTGGCCTATCCCAAAGGAATTCCTAAGAATCCAACGAACAAAGTAAATAGAATTAATATAAGTATTGGAAATAACATCGTATTATCTGATTCATAAGGATACAAAGAAGGTTCTTCAAGTCCGGATTCATGGATAAGCCTTCAGCTAAGAGAAGGATAAATGCTATAAGGAGATTATTTTGTGTATGAGTTATTACCAAAAGCAGTTATATAGCTTACAATTTATAATGTTACAAACAAATTAAGTCTAAGTTCCAATCTAACAAGTGGATGGAATCATACATTATGCATTTTGAGCCGTTATCAAGACTTTTGGAGGCAAACAAAATGATCAAGTCGTGTGCGCTTTAACCTTTTACAAACAAATTTCAAGTTGCAATCTAAAGTTGTCTAGTCTGAAATGATATAACTAACTATTTACAATGGTCTACCTACGACGTCCACTTTACTCGTTTATAGTAATAATGAAGTCTATAAATGTTTGGTAGATATAGCGGAAACAATAAATCAACACAAGAATTTAATGTGGTTCTATAAGTGTGTCTTATGTCAACATGTTGCCACTAGAGTTTCTCTCTATTAGCTCAATACAAATATTACAATACATGACGTAGGTATAATAGAACTAACTAGGTTAAAAACTTAATAAGTAAAAACACTAAACTTGGACCATGCTTAAAATCTTCACAAACCTAACAATAAGTTGTTCATACAAATCAGAAATTATTTTATGAAGTATAAAACAATTTACCACCAATGGAGGCGTCACATGGAAGTATGCATTGATATTCACTCCTTAAGAGCATTGTGCCTTTTGTTTAAACATTTAAAAAAAATTCTAAAGGAAATATGAATGCCTGTGTCACTTGATAACTTACTATCAAATGTTGTTGACTTATGTGTTGTTGTCATTTGCTCATCTAAAAGAACAGAAATTACAAATCAAAACATTCCTTTCATCACTAACTATATGTAGAAACCAACATATAAATCTCTATATGTACCGTTTGCATTTTCCATTGATGGTATGTAGTTTGTAGTCGAAGTATTATCATCCTAACTAGTTTATATCAATTGATTATACACCAGTATTTCAAACAGAATCTTTTATGTATGTTTCACAAATGTAAGATTTTTCAATGACATTAAATCATTGGGCTTCAAATTACTTGTTTACATTACTTAATATTTCTTTTAAGTAAATTCAGTTATGCAAGGATCACAAACAATATTGATATAACTAGATGAGCATATCCTTTTTTGCTACTTTTTTCATGGCCTTTCAGGGAAGGTTATTGTCTTTTGTTTACTTTCTATCGTGAATAACCACACTAAAATATAATAATGATTTAGAGCGTTTGGTGAATAGATTAAAACGAGTTCAGGTCAAAAGGTGTCATTTACATTTGAAATTGACGGTGCCTACTTTGGAGAAACTAGTAATGTTTAGAGGTAAACTAATTTATTGGTGTCATTTACATTTTAAACTTATTTAGAGTTAATTACACGGATACTTCATAGGGTATGTTTAAATTTCACTTTTGGTTCCTACTTTGAAGAAACTACAAAGAAAAAAACCTAAATTTTGTATACTTTACAAGATGAAGTCCATGACATTAATGAAGATTAAGTTTTATTTTAGTTTTGTAAAAATGATCAAAATACCCTTAGGGGGTGTTCGATTCTCGTAATTTGTTGGGAATCAAAATGTAATTGGAATTTGATTGAATTGTATTTGGAATTCAAAGCAATTCAAATCTATAAAGGGAATTTAATTTATCACTCATTGCAAACTGTCACCACCTTCATGACCATCGATCATTGCCGCTACATACCACTGATCGTCGCCGCTGTCACCGTCGACAATTGATCGTGACCACCAACCGCACCCGTTGCCGAAAATCAGTCGTACACCACCACCATCACCCACCGATCACGCCCGAATCCGAGAACCAACAGTTGCCTTGAGTGCGTCTAAAATCGACATGGCTTGGCAACGACGGTCGGTAGTTAGGCAGAGGCGTGGTCGAAGGAGACGTGTGTTTGTAAGCAACGGGTGCAGTTATCGACGACTGTCGACCGTCGGAGGTGGCGTTCAGTGACAGCAATAGTAAGAGGCGGTAGCGGAGAGCGGCGATAGTCGACGGTGGCGACAGTCACAGTTCGACGGCGGTGGCGAGTGGACGACGGTGATAGTCAGCGTTAATCGCGGTCACGAGTGTCAGCGTTCGGGATCGGTGGCGGTCGGTGATGTCACCAAGGGTCGTCGGTTGGCATTCAGTGACGGAGGTAAGGGTTGGTAGAATTTGAAATACCTCAAACTTTGGAAGGATTTTGAAATCCTTCATTTGAAAGAATACGATGGAATAAATTTCAATTCCAATTCCCTTCACAACAAAACACGTTAAGAATGAAATTCAAATTCCAATACCAATTCCAACGAATTCTACCAAGCAAACATAATGGTCCATGGAATTCAAATTTAAATTCTATTAAATTCCATTGAATTCATGCATACTAAACGCCCACTTAATTTTTTAAAAAAAGATTAAAAATGTTTAATATACAAGAGAGCCACCTTTATTACCCATGTTAAGAACACCCCTCCCCCTCCTATGTCCTTTCAATCAACCATCTCCTACTTCCGATCAACACCCTTCTCTAATGATTCTACTCCCCCTTTGTTAACCCCTTCCCTTGCTTATTTTATAGGAAAAATAGGAGGTGTGCACAAAACCAGGATCCTTCCCCCTACCAACCAATTGAGTGGGGACAGAAAAAAAGGTTTCACAAATGTCAAAAAATGTTCTTACGTTCATCATTATCAACCCCACTTCGAATATAACACAGAGAATCACCCAATCCAATAGAACAACTAAACAACATGATGCCACATCCACAGTTTCCTTCTATCAGATTAGCGTACACTCAGCATCATGGACCTGGCGGTAAGCCACTGATGAACAACGCTTCAACATCATCGACTAATTACAAACAATCACTGAAAATAGTAAAAATATTCAAACTATAACACCAACGACGTTACTCAAGTGTACATACACCATTAACAAATTGATTAGTAACCAAAGATAGATTAGGGTCTAACCACTTGTAAACCAAACAACAGACTAAAAAAAGTCTTAGAGGAACAGGAATCATTATCATTGACCAATAAAAATAGGAAAACCAATCGAAAAAAAACCCTTGAATTTATATGAAACCCCAAAACATTTGATTAACAAAAACAAAGGGCTAAGATTCATCACTAACAACAGTTACTCCTTAAAAACCCACAACCCTTAATTGCATATACATCAAAGGAAAAACACATATCCACTTTAAAAATAAACGACTGAAAAGGTAAAAAGGGAGAAATATTAGTTTTGTCACCATAACAAGAGCACACAATTATGTTTTAAATGAGGAACATCATCCCTTTATTGTTTTTACTTATTTAATAACCGGAAAAAAATAACCTTCTATTTCTTTCCTTGCTCTTTTAATGGTATATAATCTGAAATGTAATGTGTTTTCTCTTATATTGTTTTTACTTATCTAACTTCTATATCAATTAAAACATTAACATTCAACTAATCTTCAAACTCAATAGCTATATTTCTCCTTATATGTAAAATAAAATTATTTTCTACACCATCTCTCATGTTTATAATATAATATATAGAGGTTCTACATAGATAAAGATGAATATAAATAAGATGTATCAAAGACATAAAAGTATATGGAACAACATGTAAACATATAAAAGAAGAAGGGCCTGTTATGCCTCCCCAAATTCTTTTTTCACTTCCGTCCCGCTTCTCTCTCTTCCGAAGATACTGAAGATCAATATACTCCAAAAAAAACCCTAATTTCACACCCAAAATCAACTATTCAGAGCAAAAACAACATACCTCAAACCTAATATTCCAACACTTTCACTTCTAGTTGAAGATCAATTCATCACCATCATCATTTCTGTAAGTTTTCATACCTCTTACACTTTTCAATTTCTTCATTTGCTTCCAATTTCACCTCCCAGCGTGTTTAGCGGTTACTGAGCTTCGAAAGTTCTATATTTAGTTGACGAGTTACAGCTGTGAGTGTTTTTACTAGATTTTTGTTGTAATTTACTGATTTCGGTTTCGATTTGTTTGATCTTTTCCTGTTTTGGGGCTTATTTAGGTTCTAATCGTGTTTAGTTGGATAGTTGTTTGAATGTTATACGCTTGTAACGTCTAATTTGTCACCAAAGGTGTGTTGACTTTTGGTGTAGGTGTTAGTTTTAGTTATGTGTTGGTGTGATAATGTACTCGTGTGTACTTAACAGGTATAATATTACTATATGGGGAGTCAAGAGGTATTGGAGGCTACAATGGCATTTCATAGTACTAATGGAATTAATGATTTAGAATCCATACAACCTGGGATAGGTGTGGAACATAATGACAGTTTAAGTGTTGGGTTTTTAGAGGATTTGGATAGAATGATGGAAGATATTGATAATCGACTCAGGGTTGCACGAATGGTGAGTGATTCGATGATTAAAGGAATGGTTAGTGCTGTTGAACAAGATGCAGATGAGAAAATTAAAGCAAAAGAATTGGAGCTTGAAAGATTAAAGAGCTCTCTTTTGGCTATAAATGTGAATGGAGATCATAACAGGTCAACTGTTGACTTTAAAGGGTATGCCAGTTTGGAAGATGTTTGTGTGAAGCATGATAAAATGAAAGAGTCTGTTACAGATGAGTTTAAGAGGCTTAGGAAACAGATTGAAGGCATGAAGGGTTGTAAAATTAAGAGAAATGGATCTTGTCATGAAATGGTGGGGTTGGGTGGCATCTTGAAAGATGAGAATGATTTAGTAAGAACTGTAGATAATCTTGAAATGATGATGAACAATATGTCTAAATTGGTAGATACTGTGCTTATATTTTCTAAAGATTCACTTAGTGAATGGAAACACAAGCATAAATTGAAAGAAGAACTTGAAGATATGGTAATGCAAAGTTCCATTAAATGCATCCGGGAAGAGTTTGAAGAGGCTGGAAGTCAAAATTTACTCTTGGCTGAGAAATTGAGTAGCATTTCAGATCTAAGAAATGAGCTAGACTCATTAGCAAAGTTAATACCAAGTAATGATTCGGGGCATCTAATCTCTCATGGTTCTTTAGATGTTGATATGACTCATGGAAACCCATTGAGAAGTCAACTTTCTACAAGATGGGAGGAGAATGGGGAGTCAACCGAGTCAAAACCTGATGTAGCTGATAGTTTTGATGCTAATACATTAAGCCACATGAACAAGGAGGAGTTGGTTAAATTTTTTAACAACTATATATTGAAATTAAGGAGGGAACATGAAGCCGAGGTTCATCAGCTCGCTGATAAGTATATCAATTTGAAAGGAAAATACCTTAGTGAAAGGCGGTCTTTTGTCCCACCTATTAAGGACTTTGAAGTATTAAAAAAGAAGATTCCAGAGGTAGTTGCTAAATTGGATGACATTTTCTGTGGAAATGATGGATTTATTGGAAAAGGTGATAAGGTTGTCAGCCTTAACACCGTTTTAAAAGAAAATTACCAACTTAGAGACTCACTTGCTATCATGAAGGATGAAGTGAAGAATCTATCATCTCAACTAACTGTTCTTTCTGAAAATCATAAATCATTTATGTTAGATACATTTCTAGAAGCTTCCATTGTTGAAGATGTTTACAAATGTGTTATTGGGGAGTTAAATCACGAAATTCAAAACATAAAAGAAGAATCAGAGCTACAAATTGTTGCAATGCAGGATATTTATAAGGGTCTACTAGAAAATATTAGTATCCATGCAACTGAAGTCGTGTGTATGGAATCATTATTCATGCAAGGGTTGCTGGAGATTGTATTTAAAGAAACTTTAGTGGATGTTAATCTAAAGCTCAAGAATTTACATGAAAAATACATAACCACCAGTGAGAATCTAGTTTCCCTTGAAACAAAGGCATTGGGAATGGATGCTGAAATAAAATCAGAAGCTGAGGAGAGAGAGAAACTAAGAAATCAAGTGAATTTGCTAAGAAGTTTAATGGAAGAAAAGGAAACATTAGCTAGAGATGAGATTAATAATCTAAAACAGCAGGAAACATTGATGTTGAAGACCAGAAAGGAGTTAAATGTAATGAGTGAAAAGCTGTCAAAAGCGGAAGAAAAACTTTTATCTGATGAAATTGAAATCAATTCACTTAATCAAAGGCTTGCACTAGCAATGGAAGAGATTAAAACATCAAATGAGTATAAGAATAGGGTTCTTGATCTTTCTCAAGAGAAGCATACTTTTATGTCACTAGTTGAAGCAAAAGAGAGAGAACATAGGAAGCAGATGGAAGCTTTAGTTGTTCTTGTTGATGAATTGTCTACGAATTTTCTTGGTTTTGAATGCAGAGTAACAAGGGATGTTAAAAGTAATTACACAAGGTATGCATTTAACTTGGTTTTTGTTGTTATTACTCATGCATATGTCGATTTGGTTGTATTTTTTCAAATTTCAAATGTGTCAAATAAGTAAATTTACCTACTCAAATGAGTCAAACAACCTCTTAAATAGTTTTTACCCAAATACATAGATTGGTATTGTAACTTTCTAATCAGTATTACAACATTTATATTTTATTGGAAAAGTTAATAATTGACAATAGTGTTTGAGAGGTTGATCCAACCTGGTTTGATTCAAGCCCAACCAAAAGCCCCATTTTGATCTGAACCTATTACCTGACCTGTCCACCTTTGCATACAATCTTTGGTTTAACCATTTTCTTTGTATAATAACACGATGTAGAGTTGTATACATTAACATGGCTGATTAGTTCGATTTTTGTCAAACGTTTAGGTTGGAAAATTCACGAACTGAATTGAGTTCTCTCATCGCGGAAGCTAATGTACTTAAAAATACTGGGATCATATACAAACAAAAGCTTGAAAGGAAATGTTTTGAGCTTCAAATGGCTGAGGAAGAGGTAATTCTTGAAACTGTTATTGTTATGTATCTTACATTTTCAACTTGAACATAAGAGTACTGAGTACTTCCTCAAATTTGCAATCAAAATTTACCTACATCTAGTAACAAAGTGATTCATCTGCATGTGAGCCTAAATATGTCTAGTAAAATGCAAAATAGTTCAACTCAATTTAATTGGTAGATATTAGTATTTAAAGACGCTTGATGCCTGTTGCTTGTAGGACGCATTTTTATATATGAATTTTTAGCCCTAATTTTATAGTTTCCTTGAATTCTTTTATAGTGGTTTTTACCTTTGATGCTCTCTTCTATCTCTACCATTCTTGATTACTGCTTCTAAGACAAGTAGCATGTGTATTCCTTGTGTCCTTATAGGCTATAGTATTAGAACGGTTTTGAACACCAATTGACCAAGTATATTTACATTAAATCTTCGTTGGATTTAGACTGATTAGTTTTCCTATTAATATGTATATTTCAGTATGTACAAGCTTTTCAATATTGAGATAAATTTTAATGTTTCTAATTTTTTCCTTTTATGTATTTACTATTAAGATTCAGTCATGAATATGTTGGTCAGTTGGTGTATCTTTGTGTCATGTACATCATCTGAATTTCTTAATCTCCCTGGTTTCTTGCAACATCTGATTTATATATGAAAATGCATAGAAGTTTGAATTAGCATACATTTTCAATGTGCTAATATTGGAAGTAGATTTACAGTTTCTTTATCATTGTACTGATGATAATCTAATTTTGAAAGATTGCGTCATTTAAGTTCTTGACTTTTCTTTAAAATTCTAGGTTGATCTTTTGGGTGACGAAGTTGAAACACTTATAGGCCATCTTGAGAAGATATATATAGCTCTTGACCATTACTCGCCAATCTTGCGACATTACCCTGGGGTAAGACAAGTTATTGGTTTAATGAGAATTTGTTTTCCAGCTTTTCTATTATATCGAATATTGCTCGTATAATACTATGCTTTAGTTGTGACAAATGGAAATTGTGATGAAGATATACCATGTTTAATATCATTTGTACAAAATAGAGATGGGAATTTCAGCCTTTTTGCTTATGAATGGGTCTATTTGGTTTATGCTATAACGCTAACTTGTCAAACAGTTTTCTAAAAGCTTTTAGCTAAAAATGAAACAGGTGGGGAGAATCACCCAAAGTGCTTTAATACTTTTAATGTTTACAACCTCCAGTATTGTCTTATCTTACAGAGATGATTATAGGAATTAATCCAGTTTTTATTATTATATCCTACACCCTAATTATTATTTATTAATAATGAACTTTTGAACAATTTGGACTAGAAGTATTTCTGGACTCTGGTAACCCAACCTGACTCATACAGAAAAATTACCCTTTTGGGACCGTCAATCAATGTGCTCCACCAGCATAGATTGCCAACTCTAGTACAAAGTAACAGAATAACTGCTGATTGCTGATCCTTCTGTTGAATAAGTCAACACTTGTCTCTAACTTATTAAGTTTTTCTCTCTATTTTGCTTTTCAAACTAGTATAAAATGTTTTTTTGTCGACTACTAATAATCAGTCTTGTTTTCTGTTATGGTTCATGTTAATAGCCCCTGTCTCTGTTGCAGGTAATTGAAATCCTGGAGCTGGTGAGGAGGGAATTAAGAAAGCATGCTGAGGCAGCTTTGAGCGAGGTAACCCTTAATTGAATACTAATATGACATATATGCGGCAACTTGAGACCTACTTCTAAACAAACATGCCCGGTATATCCCACACATAGTAAATATATGTAGGGTCTGAGAGGGGGTATAGTGGGGGCAAGCCTTTCTTCTTTCCTAAGAAAAAGAGAGGCCGCATTGAGGGCCCCTGCTCCAACTTGAGACCTACTTCTATGCTGCCTTTAACCGGGTAGCAAATTCGACCCATTTACTTATGAACGGGTTGATTTAGGTTGTTTCTGATCTAATATGGGTAATTTGTAGTTTAAACGTAAGCAATTTAAATGGGTCGAACCAGCTGAGAGTGGGCAAGTGTCTATTGTAAAGCATACAGTCTCCTACAATTTATCCAAATATATAATTTGCAGTTGTATTGTTATTACAAATTACAATCATAATTGCTTTAGATAGTTGACATACAAGTGTTTGCGGGTCAACCCAATTCGACCCATACAAGAAGCTAACCTCTAAACGACTTTTGACTTTGATGTTTTGGTGAAACAGATGCACCCGTTTAGCAAGAGACACTGATGGGTTTGCTTGCGCTAATCGTTTTTTTGACAAGGATGCAGGGTCTACAACTGTGAAAAGTAGTTAATGTATTATATAGCTCAAGCATGTGATTTTACAATTTTGTCCATGTTTTCGTGTAGGCCCGCACACACAAACACCTACACACACGAATAGTACACACCCGCACCTTACTGTTTTGTTTCTTTCCACCACTTAGTTCATCACTTTTTGTATATATACTGTGTAATAGTGCAGTAGCTTTTGGTTCTTCCTCCTGTCTCATATTTGAGACCAGTCTTCAAAAATTTTTATGCTCAGATTTGCATTGTTTAAAATGTCATTAATTTGAATCGTTTTACTACGAGTGTTAAAAAATATCCGAATTTGAGAATCCGATCCGAAAATCCGAATCCGAAATATCTGAATTTTCGGATATCCAAAAATTCAGATATCCGAAAATTCGAATTCGGATTCGGATAGTGATTTTCAAAAGTTTCGGATATTCGGATATCCGATTATCCGAAAACTAAAAAAAATTTATTTTTTGAATTTTACATATATTTTTTACTTTAGATTGAGATTTTTTTAGTGTATATTGTGACTTTTATGATGAGTTGGTTTTTTTATATTATTTTTATAATATTATATGCCTAATTATTGTAAAAAAAATAAAAAATGAATTTCGGATATCCGAATCATTATTCGAAATTTTTGGATATCCAAAATTCAGATATCCGAAATTTCGGATATCCGACTTTGAACATCCCTACGTTTTACATAGCCAAAACTTTTAGTGCTTAGACTGAAATATAGTGTTACGTTCTTTCTTGTGAACAAGTTTAGTTCGGCCAGTTTTGATGTCGAGACTCTGATTGCTACTTTGGAAAAATCAACAAACGGAACAAGTAAATTGGGGTGTCTGATTGCGGATTTTTTATAATAGCTTTTTGAATCATTGATGGGATGCTGGTACACCCAATTAGCTTTACTACTTGAGTATAAAACCTTAGGCTCTAAGTTGATATGTTTTTTAAATGAAGCTCGTACGTAAAAAAAAATCAATCAAGGATGCTCTCTTTGCCAATTTAAAGCACTACTTGAGTATAAAACCTTGGGCTCTAAATTGATATATTTTTTTTACCTGAAGCTCGTACATAAAAACAATCAAGGATGCCCTCTTGGCCAACTTAAAGCACTTATTTCGTCAGATGACATTTGAACCAAGATGTTTGGACCATTGATTAGTGTTTTGAATTGATTATCTTTTTGAAAAAAAAAAGAAATTGTTGGCGTGCATTAAAATGGTTGGAATGAATGTGTAATTCAAAGATGACTTATGATGGTTATTATACATATACATAACTATATATTTCAAAATCAAGGAAAAAGAAAATAACAAATATAAATAGTAAGTTTGGTTTACATGTTCGGTTTCAAGTTTTAAATTGTAGGACTGTTAAACTATCAAACTATTGAAATCTGATTGTGAATAATTTATAAAAAAGTATAAATAGTAAGTTTGGTTTATGGTTTCTATGGTTTACGAACATTCTTAACTTCAAAGTACACACATAATACTAAGTCTCGTTTATTGTTTTAATGGTCTACGAACACTTTTAACTTCAAAGTACACACATATTTAATATCCATCTCTCACTAAAATTCCTTTAGATTATATACAAAGACATAAACTTCACTAATATTAGTAGTCTTTGATCCTATTACCTGTCTTCATCCTCTTTCTCTATAGTCTTGTCTTAGTGTAGGTGTGTATACGATTTGATTTGCCCAGTTAATCAGTTTTATGCGAAAATATCTAGAGCAAACTAACGTTTATCAAAAAATAGCAAACCAACCCTGTTAAGGATGAGTCAATCAGCTGAACCAACCATGAATAAAATCGGTTTGGTTTAGCATGTTTGAAGGTTTAAACTAGCTTTACATGATTTTTTATTTTTATTTTTTTTAGTTTATTTGGTGGAAGACTTTTCTTGATTTTCTTTCTTGATTTAAGTGAATTCTAGTGTTTGTTCTGAAAGTGTGATCTTGATGGGTTTGTCAAAATTGGATTTTTACTTATTTAAGGTTTGGTATTTGATAAGGATAATATTGAATGTACGTGCTTGTAACATGGTTTTAACTTTTAATCTTTTACAAAAAGAAAATTAGTGTTTTAATTAAAGTCACTTAAACTTTTATGATAATAAATTTACTCAAGTTTTAATATTGTTCTAGTATTTTTAAATTTCTTTATAAAATCTAAATGGAAAATACTAAAAACTTGGTTACTTTTTGATATTTTTTTAGATTGAACTTGAAATAGAAGGTGATGCAAAGACAAAGTTCACTAAATAATGCATAACCAAGTTTTATAATTATTTCATTAATGTCAGCTTAACAAACTAAGCACTAAATAGTGATCAAACTTAATGTATGTGTTGGATTAAGAAAAAGGCTGTTGCAACCAAAACCAATTCACTTAGATAATTTTGGTACTACATGCAAAGGCTTCCGAAGCTTAGCATGGAACTTCTGAAGGTTGTAGAGTTCTTCCGAAGACAAAGTGAAAGATCAACTTCCGAAGACAGAATTCTACTTCCGAAGTCAAGTGCATACTTCCGAAGTTCAAGTCTTAGAAGAATAAGCTGAAGACCACTTCCGAAGTATGATGAAAAGAAGAAGTCTCCAAGCCTTGGAAGAAGCAGCCTCTTCCGAAGTATAA
>BJCM01062738.1:0-23045 GCA_018326385.1 Flaveria bidentis | reverse complement strand
AGTACTTACTCTTCCGAAGCCATTTACCGTTCAGAAGACACTGCTATGAACTAGTGGACACAAGTATGGTCTCTTACACTCCACTGCAGACTTCTGATACAGCATGGCTTCTTCCCAAAGAGCCATGTTGTTAACCATACTTTATTCCACTGTTTACCTTTTTATGATAGTACATGTTACCAACTTTAGTTGGTGACAAAAGGTAAGTCAGGGACATGTCCTGACTACCATATCTTAGATAATACTTTATCTGAGATACATTAAACTATAGTCTTGTAGTATGGGCTTTAGCTAAGGAATCCCAGCTGGTATCAAAGTATATCCGGCTGTAGGTAGTATTATATATAGATTCTCTTTGAAACTCATTGTAACTAAGTGTGAGACAAAACAACATCTGCTTGTAAGAGTCTTGTATGTTGAGGTGAGAAGCAATATATAAAAGTACCTTGAAAATTACCTTCTGTGTTCTTTAATACTTTCTATATTGTGATCAATTCTTACTGATTCTTTCTATACCCGAGTGTTGTTCTAGGTGAGTTTGAGAGAAAATATTGTGTTTAGTGACAAACAACGATCCTGCATCTTGGATCTATCAAAAGCCTCCACAACTGATCACACTGTTCAGTGCTTCTTGTCAAAGGCAACTGAGAATGATTCAATCTCCTGGCATAGGAGAATAGGACACATTAATCCAAGGAAGATGAATTATTTAGTCCAAACTGATTTAGTGAATGGAGTAACTGTCAAGAACTTCCAACTTCCGGATTTTTGCGTAGCCTACAAGAAAGGGAAACAAACCAAGAAGGCTCACAAGGCAAAGAAAGTTCATTCAATTGATCTTCTTCTTGAGCTTCTACACATGGACCTGTTTGGACCTGTCAGTACAAAGAGCATTGCTAGTGATCTGTATTGCTTTGTAGTAACAGATGATTACTCAAGGTTCTCTTAGGTGATGTTTCTGAAAGTCAAATCAGACACTTTTGAATCATTCAAACATCTAGTTACTATGTTGGAATCACTTTACAAGCTAAAACTAAGGCAGATTCGATCAGAAAACGGAACAGAGTTCAAGAATCAATAGATGGAGGCATACTTTAGAGAGAGAGGAATTGTTCATCAATTTACCTCTGCTTACACTCCACGGATGAATGGCGTTGCTGAAAGGAAAAATCGGAGCTTGATAGAGACTACCAGGACAATGCTAGCTGACTCGAAACTGCCTATTCAATTCTGAAATGAGGCAGTGGCTAATGCTTATTACACGCTTAATCGAGTCTTAGTGGTCAAACGACATGGGAAAACATGTTATGAACTGCTCCAACGACGTAAACCCAACCTGGAGTATCTAGAATCGTTTGGTGCACTATGCATGCTGCTTAAGAAAACTCAGACAGGGAAATTTAGTGAGAATGTAGAAGAAGGTATCTTTCTCGGAAACAACATACCAGACAAGAGAGTTTATAACAACTCAACAGCTCAAGTAGAAGTGTGGTTCAACATTGATGTTCAAAGATACACCACCCCCTTGCTGGAAAAGGACCCTCCTTCGTCTTCAACTATGAGGGCTTCTTTAAATCCTTCAATCTACCGCCTTCTCCCATTGATGATGAGCTGTCTGCAAGGATGATGTACGATGTTCTGAACACTCCACTACCATATTCGACATCAATGACTCCATTAGATGATACTTCTAGCCCCTCAGGGGGAGAGCTTGAAGTAAGTGATTCATCTTCTGATGATGAAACAGTTGAGACTGCAAATATGGAACAGGAGGAATAGGTTCCCACTAATGAAAGTACACAAGCATCACATCCTGATGCCTCTGACATATCTGAACCTCATACTCCAACAACTTCAGATATTGAACATGGGTTTCATAATCTGGATAATGAGGTAGTTGTTCCCACCACTCCTAGATCCCGGATAAATGTTTATCATCCCTTGGAAAACGTCATTGTAGATGTTCGATCATGAGTACAAACAAGAAATCAAATATACTCGGTTGATTATGCCTCAGTCATGGAAAAGGGGTATCTTCAATATGGTGCTTATCGATGTTTTGTGTCTCGATTTGAGCCAAAATATGTAAGTGAAGCCTTAAACGATAAGGCATGGGTCAGTGCTATGCAAGAAGAACTCCTATAATTCAAAAAGTTAGGAGTACGGACCCTTATGGACAGACCAAAAGGTACTAAGGTGATTGGCACTAAATGGGTCTTGAAGTGTAAGAAAGATGACCAAGGGGTCATAATCAGAAACAAAGCTGGACTTGTGGTTCAAGGGTTTAGACAAGTCGAAGGCATTGACTATAATGAAGTGTTAGAACCTGTGGCTCGGATGGAAGCAATCCGTATCTTTCTGGCCTATGCATCCTACATGAACATTAAATTCTATCAACTAGATGTAAAAAATGCATTCCTTCACAGTGAAATCCGTGAGACGGTCTACGTCAGTCAACCCAAAGGATTTGAGGATCCTTATCATCGGGATAGAGTTTACAAACTGGACAAGGCTCTCAACGGGCTCCATCAAGCCCTTAGAGCATGGTATGAGAAACTTTCAACTCATCTGGTGAATCATGGCTTTCGCTAAGGGTTGATTGACTGCACGTTATTCATCAAAGAAAAATATGGTAATTTATTGCTGGTACAAATATATGTGGACGACATAATCTTCAGTTCCAAGAATGAAGAATTATGTAAAGAATTTGAATCTGTAATGAAAGCAGACTTTGAGATGAGTGCAATGGGGGAGATGAAGTTCTTTCTCAGATTACAGGTGGATCAGACACCAAAAGGAATCTTCCTGCATCAGTCGAAATATGTAGGTGATATCCTCAATCAGTTTGACATGGAGAACACCTCTATTGCTGGAACTCCACTTGCGACGAACCATGACGTGACAGCCGACGAAAATAGTGATCTGGTTGATGCTACTATGTACAGAGGAATGATCGGATCCCTTATGTATCTCACAGCCTCTCGTCCTGATATTATGTACGCCATGTGTCTATGTTCAGGATATCAGGCCAAACCAAAAGTAAATCATCTCATTAAAGTTAAACGGATTTTTAGATATTTGAAGGGTACTCCAACAATCGGGTTGTGGTATCCTCATGATGATGACTTTGAGCTTACAACGTATAGTGGCTCGGACTATGGTGGTTGCAAGATGAATTACAAGTCAACATCTGCGGGTTGTTAGTTCTTTGGTAGACGGTTAGTCACCTGGCAGTGTAAGAAGCATACATCAGTTGCTCTGTCAACTAGTGAAGCTGAATATATTGCTGCTGCAAGTTGTTGTTCATAAATCATCTGGATTCAACAGCAAATGAGCAACTACGGTTTGCAATTTTCTAACACCCCTATATTTGTTGATAATACTGTTGCTATTGCTATCCCCAAAAATCCAGTCCAACACCCTAAAACAAAATACATCGGTATTAAATATCACTTTATACGTGACTGTTTTAAAAAGAACTTAATTGATGTTGTTAAAATTAATACGGATTTTCAACGCGCCGACCTCTACAAAAAAGCATTTGATAAATCGAGGTTTTTATATCTTTTAGAGGTTAATGGCGTGAAAAAGAAAAGTGATGTGATTCTTGAAGAAGAAAGTGCGTAGTCCGACAAGTTTTTATTTTATTTTATTTTATTTATTTTCCTGTCTATTAAAAATCCAAAAACACAAAAAGATCTTCGGTTTTAGAATTTTAGGGGGAGAATAGTTTAGTTTAGTCTATAATGCATGCAGTATTTAATTACTTAAAAAAACGAGGAGGAGGGCAACTTAGCTAAAAAAATGAAATCAAATCTGTGATTCTGATTCAACGTTTATGGAAAATGATAGTACACAAGGAACAAATAGTTTGAGACTTTAAAAGATTTTAAATGATTAAGATGCAAAATTCAAAGTATATGTCTGAGAAGTCTAAGCAAAATAAAAGGAAAAATAATAGTAAAACTAGTCTGCTACTAAGGTAACATAGAGAAAGTAGAACTAGAGGTTGCTTGTTCACTATACGATGTGTCGGTAGATTCAACACAATAGATGAGTAGACCTCATTGGTGGTTTAAATTCAAACTTAGTTGTTCAACTTGCTGTAGGTTTCCATCTTATCCCTGGTTAACACAATCAACGCATTTCCAATAAGGGGCGACGAGCAAAATAAACGCCATAAATGTGTGCGGATGACCATAAAAATGAGCAAAGCACATGGAAAAATGCTAAATGCAATCAAGCTAACAACTTATACATACGTTGCACTGGTACTGAATCACCCATTCAGTTTCTCCCATATGCTCTTCTCGTATCTGATAGAGAACTTTGAAGCCAAGGGCAAGGAAGGCTTCTGCATGTACCCACGGTTTCTACAGCTGATTATAGACAAGAAGCACCAAAGGAAAGAGATGATGCTATTGTTCTGGAGGTTATGGACGACACGGCATTGGGTAGGATGAAAGTTTACAGGGGGAAGCAGGTGAATCCCCTTGTCAGGAGATTGTTTGGCCAACTGGCCTATAAGGATTACATGGCGCCCTCTCGTCAGAAGTGGCGTCACAATGATAGTGATTCTAATACTGGGCTGATCATGGAAGCCACAACCGAAGACGACGACAACGATGACCATGATGACAGTCAAGGTGGGGGAGATGCATGTCCCAGTTCTTCACGGGCCACCGATACTTCTACTATATCTTCACCACCTCCACCTATTATTTCTTGTGCTCCAGGTGGATCTGAGCAGGCTGCTATCCACCCGAACTTTCTAATAGATGGAGAAGAGGAGTCGGATGATGAGCCTCTAGTGAGGACTGTTGGGAGCCGAGTTGTGGCCACCGACAGAGCGATCAAGGCGGTTGGTGGATGCCAGGCTGAGTCAAGGGGTGTTGATGCTGATGTCACTGACCCTACTTATACCCCTGACCAGCCTAGGGGGAGCACCTATTGCAAAGGGCTCCAGGAAGAAGAGGATGGTCCAATCATACAGGATGAAGAGCAAGAGGCCAAGATTTACTTTGAGCACTTCTTCTGCCACCACCACCATTATCACACCCACCACTGCAGCAACCAACACCACCACTATCACACCCACCACTGCGGCAACCAACACTACCACTACTACATCTCCACCCACCACCACCGCAACCACCACTACCACCACCACTTCTCCCACTACCACTATCACTCCATCCACCATCACTAACATAACCATTTCACCACATCCCACTCACACTCCACCTCCTATATTCACCACATCCACTACTACCACCACCAGTCACCAAGCACGTCCCTCCACCCATTCTACATTCATAGCTGGACCCACTTTACCCCATATCGGGTTAGAAGAACAACTTGCTAACCTCAACAACATTGTGCTAAGGTTGCTTGCCACTGATGAGCTAAGGGCTTCTCAGCTAAACAAGATGATGGAGGTGAATGCAACCTAGGCTAAGCAGATCGTGCATCTGAGCGAAAAGAGCGCTCCGTATGAGAGGGCATTAGGCCGAGCCGACCATGCGCTTACAAGTCAAAATGAGTTGGTGATGGCGTCAGCAAAGAGGATTGAAGAGCTTGAGAAGAAGAACAATAAGATACTCCTAAAGCTTAAGGAATCAATGTCTGAGTCATTAAAGATCAATGATGGTGATGATGGTGATGATGATGATGATGAGGAGGAGGAGGATGAAGATGACTCTAAGGAAGATGTTGGTGAAGGAAGACCGAGTCGTAAATATAGAGAGGATGATGATGATCAAGAAGGTGATACTGCTACATCAGCCTCTCCTCAAGCTCAAGAGAGGCGTACTAAACGAAGCCAAGATCAAGGAGCCTCGTCCTCTGCTCCTCCTACTGAAGAACCAAAAGATCAAGAAAAAAGTAATTCTTAAATGTCCTTGTATTTAAAAATTTTTTACTTGAATCATATATTACATTAATGTAAGTATTGATCATTTATGTGTGTTTATGTCTTAATGATCTATATACTGACTTATGTGTGATGTGATTAATGTTTAATAAAATAGATAAAGCTCAACAGACAGATGAGTATGATGTTAAACCCCTTTAGCAAGTCAAGACTCAACTAACCATGATTCTTGACTTGCAAGGGATAGTCAGAAGATTTGTGAGCAACACTCCAAAAGAGGGAGAGATCATACATGACCTAACGGATGAACAACTTGCTGAAATATTCAAGCTGAATCCTAATGAGCTGGTCAAAGATGCTCCAATAGTTGATGTGGCAAGTGACAATGAGCTGAAAGATATAGACGAAATAGAGATAGAGGATGTCACTACTGATTTATTATCCACAATACACTGATCTGGAAGGACATGTTATCCCCAATTTGGGTGAAACATTTGACAGTGGTACTTTTGAAAAGTTAGATGAAGTAAATAAAGGAAAAGAGAAAGAAAAAAGCACAGCCCAAGCTTCAGACGCAAATGTTGATATCAAAAAAGCTGAATGGGCAGCTTGTTTTGCAGAGATGAAAGCCAGCGCGCACCCCAAAAGCAGAATGCCTACACAAAGCTTTATAGAGTCAAACGACATCAGAAAATGTCTGGAAAGATTATAGAGTGGGCTTATTTTGAAGATTTGCACGTATACGTTGTAAAGAGAGAGAAGGGGATTGAGTACTTCAGATATCTTCATGATCTGAAGACTCTTCCTGGTTTTGAGCTCAACCGACTAGCATGCTTAGATCTGCTATATGCTAATCCAAGAAAGATGTCAAGTTGGTTTGAGGCTGCATTAAAGAAGGAATACCACACCAGGTGGGTAAACTTCAGACCTCAACAACCGAAGAGGTACATCCGAAAGTCTGAAGTGGACCCCATATCAAGAAGACCTAAAGTTGTGCTGAAGTGGAGTCCTCCGCATACGATGTCAAAGATTCCCTTACGGGAAATGCCTTAGGACTTCACTCCACACTTCAAATGTTGTATTATGACTGGCGGACGGGTGAAGCGGTCATAGTTCTGAACAGAGAAGGAAAAATAGAGACTATCAGGGTATTCGACCCAATGTGGCTTACAAACTAGTCAGCTGAAAATGTCTACACATTATACAAGTGGCCACTGTTCTATGACACGCAGGATATTGTACAAGCTCTCAAGTTTCAATACATCATAAGACTCTACTTTGCATTTGAAATACATGCAAGAGTTACAAAAGATGAGAAGTACAAGAAATTCGAAGAACATATAAAGAGTGTTAGACAATAGAGTAAACTAGGACCAAGAGGGAGTTTGTAGATACATCATGTTCCTAGTTTATGAGCTTTAATGTAAAAGTCTTTCATGTCATACACATATGTAATAAATTGATTCAGTGAAATATAATATGTGGTTGATGCTTATTAATTTTTATTTTAATTCATATTATTATTGTGTTGAATATAATTCATATGTATGAACTTATTATATAGGTTTGAAGTTATTGTACATAGTTCTTAGTCAATAATGATTAAGAAATGTGTTCAACCTAGTCGGATGAGTCTTCATACTAATGGACCATACTTATGGACCATACACATGAATACATTATGCTTATGGACCAGTCACATGACTGAACCAGGAGACTGGATCAGTCGTATGATTGAGAGATAAGATTGACTCAGTCGCATGACTAAACCTTCAATCATGCGCATGACTCAATCGCATGATTCAGTCACACTACTGGACCATGCTAATGGTTCAGTCGTACGAATGGAAACTACAAACCTATAAATACCACTTAATTCGTAGTAAAACATAACAATTCAGAACCATTCGATAACACTTCGAATACACGAACCCTAGCCATCCAGAACGTCCAAGAAAGTCAATCCAACTTCAAAGTCCATTCTTGATCGATTCCTACTCGTTTTTAACGTTTAGTTTATTCTTATATCGATCGGGTTAACGTTCTCACTGATTGGATCGCCAATCAAATTGGATTCTGCACTATTTGATTTGGTTTCACGCATTATCAGTTAGTATACCGTACATACACCGTCCTGACACCATCTTTATTAACACAACTTCAAGAAGTCATGTTTATTTGATCTGGTTTTAAATGAAAGCTGGTTGTATTATATTTTTAAGATGTAGAGGTTTAATTAATTTTTTAGTACTAAATTCTTAAGTTTTTTTACTATACTCTAGTTGATGGATGGACCATGTTTTGCATTTTTTTAATATCAGGAAGTCACTGTAGTCAGATATTCCAGACCCCAAATGGTACTAAGTATTGGATTCTGGAGGTTTCAGTTGATGAGAAGCTGTATGTTGGTGCTATTTTCACTTCATGGGAGCAGGTGATGAAAATGTACAAACGGTATGCTGAGTCATGTGGTTTTGTTGTACGTGTTAGTGGTTTTAAGAGATGGAATGGTGTCATTACTCATCGCACATTGTTATGTAACACATGGGGTAAGCCTAAAGGGAAGACTATTCACACCACAAAACTTCCACCCTTTTACCAACTCATGGTTGTGCATTTAAAGTAACTGATTGTAAGGATTTGATTCGGTTGAATGTCATAAAGGGTTCTAAACAGTATGTGTTCTATGAATTTTCTGAGAAGCACAAAAATAATCTTATCTCCTCTGACAACTTGGATTTGACTCGAACCAGGTGACACTTGGACTTCCAAGATATAAAATTTATACACACAATGAGTTTACACCGTGTCAGTCCAACTGTTGCACATCGTCTGCATTCTACATTAAAAGTAGGTCATCACAACATGAGAGGTACCAAAGTAGCATACAAGAATGTTAGTCATGACATTAGGATGTTTATCGGTGAGCAAGATATGTTGTTTGTAGTCATAAAGCTGGAGCAATTTGCTAATAACCACTGTAACTTTTCCTATGACATTCACCATGTCGGTGGTGAAGTGAAGGTGATATATTGGGTTGATGAGATATCTCAAATCAACTATCGTTCATTCGGTGATGTTATTGCGTTTGATGCCACATATTCGACAAACAAGTACATATTCTTACTTACATCTCACATTTAATAGTGTACTCAAATGTTTTTATGGGCGTTTTATGTACTGATTGTTTCTTTGTTATTCATTCCCACACATAGGTACAACATGATATTTGTCCCTTTTACTAGTCTAGACCATCATAAAAAATGTGTTACATTTGCAGTCGGGTTGTTGTCTAATGAAACTATAGCGTCGTACATGTGGCTTCTCTGTTGTTTTTTGAAAACACACTAGACTCATCCAACTTTAGTTTTAACTGACCAGTATCCTGCAATGAAGGTTGTTGTGGCTTCGATTTTTGTGAAATCTTACCATCGTTTGTGTATGTGGCACATCATGAAAAAATTACCATCAAAGGTATATGTTAGGATCGTGTACGGGATGAAGTACTAACTGATATACGTGTATACCAACTCAAATAGTGCGGAATCCTATTTGATTGGCGATCCAATCAGTGAGAACACACGTAGAATCAATTGTAGATTGAATCTAAATGTCAAGAATGATTGGAAATCGATCTAGTGCGATCTATGAAATTAGAATAGGTTCTTAGAAATCTCTGGACGGCTAGGGTATGATTTAGTACGTAGGCATTCGAAGTGTTACGTTTTTCCATGATTTAAGTGTTATTTATAGGTTACGTTTTCTCATTCGTGCGACTAAACCATTAGCATGGTTCATTCGTGCGATTGAGTCATGTGGTTGGTCCATTCGCACGACTGAGTGTCTAGTCGTACGACTGAGTCAATCTCATGTCACAATTGTGCGACTGATCCAGTCTCCTGGTTCAGTCGTGCGACTGGTTCATTAGCATGAAGTTGTTCATGCGTATGGTCCATTGGCATGGTCCATTTGCATGAAAACTTCATACGACTAAGTTTGAATATGTTTCTCAATCATTACTTTACTAAGATTTATTCAAACAACCACAAACCTATATAATTAGTTTAATATGCGTTAATAAACAATAAACATTCAAATATACACTGAAACATTCAACATTAAGATCATCAATCACATAATCTGTTTCATTCAAGTCGTATATTTCATTTACATTAAGGACATGACAGACATATTACATTAAGATCGTAAATTAGGTACATATGCATCTACAAACTCCCCCTTAGACCTAGTTTCTATCATTGTCTGACATCCTTCATTAGCTCGTCAAACTTCTTATGCCTCTCCTCGACTGTGATTCCAGCATGTATCTCAAAAGCAAAGCAGAGTCTTATCACATTCTGAAATTGGAGGGCCTGTACGATATCCTGCGGATCATAGAATAATGGCCACCTGTATAAAGTATAGACGTCACTAGCTGACAGGTTTGTTAGCCACATTGGGTCAAATACCCGGATAGTCTCCATTTGGCGCTCTTTCTGTAATACTATGACCGCTTCTCCTGTTCGCCAGTCATAATACAACCACTTGAAGTGGGGAGTGAAGTCCTGTGACATTTCCCTTATGGGGATCTTTGACATAGTACGTGGAGGACTCCACTTCAACACCACTTTGGGTTTCCCAATCTTTGGGTCCACCTCTGACCTCCGAATGTACCTCGTAGGTTTTTGAGGCTTGAAGTTAACCCATCGTGTGTGGTATTCTCTCTTCAACGTAGCTTCAAACCAGCCGGACATCTTCCTGGGATCAGCTTACAACAGGTTCAGGCGTGCCAACTGGTTTAGCTCAAAACCAGGGAGAGTCTTCAGATCATGTGGAAATGTGAAGTACTCGATTCCCTTCTCCCGCTTCATAGCATAAACATTTAGATCTTCCAAGTAAGCCCACGCTATAATCTTGCTAGACACCTTTAGATGCTTCTTTACTCTGTAGAGCTTGGCGTAGGCACTCGGCTTTGGCGTTGTGCTTTGGGCACGGATCTCTGCAAAACAAGCCACCCATTCAGCCTTTTTGGTCTCAACATCGGCGTCCAAGGCTTGGGCTTGGCTTTCTGATTTCTTGGTCTCCCTCTCCATCGTATCCAATTTAGCATACAAACCACTGTCGAGTGTATCACCGAAATCGGGAACCACATTTCCCTCTCGATCAGTATATTCAGGATAATATTGTGCTGTGACGTCTTCAATCTCTATCTCATCAACATCGTGGAGCTCGTCATCACTAGCAACTTCGACGGTAGGGGCATATTTGACCAGTTCATCCGGATTCAACCAGAACATCTCTGCCGGTTGCTCATCGGTGAGGTCATGAATGATTTCTCCTTCTTCGAGAGCATAGCTCACTGGCCTGCTGACTATCCCTTGCAGATCAAGAATCATAGTGAACTGGGTCTTCATCTGCTGAAGGGGAGCAACATCGTATTCATCTCTTTGAAAGTTTGGATCTTCTTGATTTAAAACATATAATACATCATTCATCAGTAAATAATCAAGACAGTAAATATTAAATATATACATAAACATTCACGCACATAAGTTTAATACAATATTCAAGTACACATGATTTAAATTACATAAACATCTATGCATTACATTTGTCCTGAATCATGTGGTCCTCTGCTGTCGGGGCTGATGTCGAGACACCCTGATCTTGATTCCTTTTGGCCCATCTCTCATTAGCTTCTTGGGCACCCGAAGCAGATGGATCTCCTTCTCCTTCATCGTCTCCTCCATCCACATCATCAATTCCCTCTGTATCATCACCTTCATCATCACCATCATCGTAATCATCATCACTATCATCATCATCACCGTCATCACCATCTCCCTCTTGGATCTTCAGAGGCTCATCCTTTGTGCCCTTAAGTTTGAGCAGGATGGTCCTTTTGGCATCCTCCAACTCCTCTATCTTCTTGGTAGATAACACTTTCTGCTCCTTGAGTTAGATAATCTCTTGACTCTGAACAGCCATTTGTTGAGCCTACTCCTCAATCTGTCGTGCCTGCTGAGAGATCTGCAGTGATTGTGCAGCAGTTTGCTCCACTAACTGTCGGAGTTGTGCAGTCTTCTCGTCATCGGAAGCTAACAGCTTCAGGTGCTATGTATTGGGTACCAGACAACCCTGACGTGTCAGACCTTGAAGAAGTGGCTTGAGATAGACTAGCTGAACTCGACACAAATGCCATCTGAAGTGGCACTCCAAACGTTTTGGCTTGTGGAGTTGAGTTGTACAGTGTTGGATTCTGATCATATGAAGACTTTTGGGCCTTGTACTTCATCCTCAACTCCTCCTCTCTTAGCTTCATAATGAAGTCATTGATGTCTAACTTCGCTAGCATATCATTCTGCCTGAGGTTGAAGACAAAGGAAACCCACTTCTCTGGCAACCCATCTGTAAAGTTTGAAACTTTGTCTTCCATAGATGTGAATCCATGAGTGTGCAGCTCACTCATTAAATGGTAGAACCGATCAATGATGTCGTCTAGGCTCTCCTTTCCCATTGACGAGAAGTTGTCAAACTCCTTCTTCAACGATTTAGCCTTTAGAGCTTTTAACGATGCATTTCAGTCATACCTCTTTTCCAATGCATCCCACAGCTTCTTAGCTTGCTTGTTCTCAAAAAAATGATGGAATGTGTTCTTAGGAATTGATTGAGTTATCAAGGCATAAACTTTCTTCTCAGCATTGAACTTTAACTTTTGTCCATCAGTCATGCCTCTAAATTTAAGTTTGACTCCATCTGCACTACAGGCATGCTATACCCTATCTCTATCGACTCCCACAAATTGGGATCTACGCCATTCAAGTATATCTCAAATCTTTGCTTCCACTGTGGGTAATCATCTAACGTGATTAGATTAGGGGGTTTGTTATGATTCCCCACTTCATTTTCCAAAAGCAATAGATTCTGGATCCTTGAATCTCTCCCCACGGTGAACGCTGAATATTGATCCTCCATTACTGTCAACTTTAAACTTTGGAACAAACTGTTTTACTTGTGCGAATGAAGGTGTGCGATTGCACAGCTCATGCGATTGAACAATGCGAATGGGTCAAACGTACGAATGAACCAATGCGAATGAATCAATCGTGCGTATGGACCTTGCCGAATGAACAATGCGAATAGGCAGTTCAGTCGTACAATTGGAAGTACGAATGAGTCCAATCGTGCGTATGAGGGATGCGAATGAATTCAGTCGTGCGATTTAGTCAATCGTGCGACTGAAGCTGCTGGATTTTGAGAATTCGAAGGTTTAAGGTATTTTGGACGCAAAAACACGAATATCTCACTAACCCTAATTGCCGTAAGCCGGAAAACGTTAACTTTATGAACTGGAGACGTCTAAAACACTGTTTGACACAAAAGATTGCGTTTGTTTGAGTGAAAAAACACAATTTTTGTATCAAAACGATTGAATCACACGTAAATCAAGATCCAAAGCTCTGATACCACTTGTTAGAATCGTGTATGGGACGAAGTACTAACTGATATACGTGTATACCAACTCAAATAGTGCGGAATCCTATTTGATTGGCGATCCAATCAGTGAGAACGCATGTAGAATCAATTGTAGATTGAATCTAAACGTTAAGAATGATTGGAAATCGATCTAGTGCGATCTATTGACGGCTAGGGTATAATTTAATACGTAGGTATTTGAAGTGTTACGTTTTTCCACGATTTAAGTGGTATTTATAGGTTAGGGTTTCTCATTCGTGCGACTGAACCATTAGCATGGTTCGTTCGTTCGATTGAGTCATGCGGTTGGTCCATTTGCACGATTGAGTGTCCAGTCGTGAGACTGAGTCAATCTCATGTCACAATCGTGTGACTGATCCAGTCTCCTGGTTCAGTCGTGCGACTGGTTCATTAGCATGAAGTTGTTCATGCGTATGGTCCATTATCATGGGCCATTCACATGAAACTTCATACGACTAAGTTTGAATATGTTTCTTAATCATTACTTTACTAAGATTTATTCAAACAACCACAAACCTATATAGATAGTTCAATATGCATTAATAAACAATAAACATTCAAATATACACTGAAACATTCAACATTAAGATCATCAATCACATAATATGTTTCATTCAACTCGTATATTTCATTTACATTAGGACATTATAGACATATTACATTAAGATCGTAAACTAGGTACATATGCATCTACAATATATATTCTCCTTCAAATTTTTTTGTTCTAACTAATGCTCTTTTCTTTATTATTTTCATATCTGTTGTGTAGATTAATCAAGTTTCAGTGTAATAGTATTTGTATCCCCACTTATATAAATATCGAATACTACATCAAGAGTTTATTTTTTGAAAATTAATATGTTTTACTAAGTAAGAGAAACATTTTTATAGTAAATAATAGTAGTACATTTTTTAAGTTGCTGATGTAATATGATATAAAAATGGTGGAAGGTTCGGTAATACAATAGTATACTGATGGTAAGTTAATTTTAAGTTTAACCCCCTGATGTAAGTGTATGTAACAAATCATTACTTGGATGTTGGTTTTTGGTCAAAATTACTTGGATGTTGGTTCTAGTAAAAAATGGTCAAAATTACTTGGATGTTGGTTTTGGTCACCTCCTTTTGTAATATGTTTTTACTATGTAACATTTCCTTTGTATAGTAAATATAAGTAGGTGCATGTAATTGGATGTAATACGATGTAAGATTAGGTAATTAGTGTTCTCCCTACCTAGAATATTAACTTTACTTTTATATAATATAAAAGAGCATATGCCTTGGTGTAACTTATCTCTAATCACACAATGTAATGTTTGTAATGAATAAGTACTTTTGATGTGAATTTTTGTTAGCATTTTGTTAATCTTTTATAAGTGATGATAAGTTAATCTTTTACATAGCAGCAAAGTTTTATGTAATAGGTGGTATCAATAGCATTTGGTTCAATCATTTTTGCAAAAGCTGATGTATTTGTGTTTTGTTCAGATTACCGCTGATATTTACGACAACTCTAATATTCGATCGGCGATTCATAGGTTGGTCTGGAATGTTTACATCACACCTGCTATATTTGAGGAACACTGGAGTAATCTAATCAACTCTTTTACTTTATCCGAGAATGTCTGGTTGAACAAAATGTTTGCAATTAGACACATGTGGGTGCCGGCTTACTTTAGAGAAATCCTGATGTGTTGTCTCATGAAAACTACCTCTAGATCTGAGAGTTTCAATGTTTCTTTCAAGGTGAATTCCAGTCATGCGAACACGCTTGTTCAATTTTTCATGGCATTTGACACTGCTATAGATAATCAGCACTACAACTAGTGTAGTGTAAACTATGTAAGCAGTATTACCCGTGTTCAACATCTGACTGGTTTACCAATCGAACAACATGCAGTACGTTTCTACACACAAACTCTCTTCAAGGAGGTTCAAAAATAGATATACAATGGTTTAATGTCTTGTTTTTTAACTAATGTTGATGTTCAGGATCATACGAAGGTTTTCACAATTTCACAGATGGATAAGAGAATTGATTTTGTGAATGTGTTCTATGTAAGAAATTTAGTTCATAATTTTGTTACATCAATGTAGCTTCCTAGAACTTACCTTTTTTTATTTTCCAGGTTTCTCATCACCTAATTACCAACTCAATGTTGTAAAAATCGCTAGGCGCTAGTCGGGCGGCGAGGTAGAGACTAGAGATTAATCTGGATTAATCGGATTAGAATTTTCATATATAATTTTTAGTTTTAAAAATAAATACAAACATTTTAGTATGTAATTTTAATAAAAAAAAAGTTCAGATTTACATATAAATAAACATATTTGGTCGGATTTTTTAAGTTTTTGCCGGAATTTTCAAGTTTTGGCCGGAATTTTTGAAAGTCGCCGGAATCCCGCCGAAACTCGCCGGAACCCTACCGGAAATTCACTGGAGATTCCGATTTTTGGCCGATTAAGACCGCCTAGGTTTGATTTTGACCGATTACCGACTAATACCTCCGATTAAGTGAAATCGCCAAGGCGGACTCCCGATTTGCGATTAATAGGCGTCTAGAGCCGATTTTTGCAACACTGTACCAAGTCTTACGAGTGTTCGTGTATGGGATTTACTCGTATTGGCTACCTTTTCAAGCACATCTTTTGTGTCTTTCGTTTAAACAAAGTCATTGAAATCCCAGATGTCTATATATCTAACCTTTGGTTTCGTGAAAGTCTTCCGATTCGGGTTTTTATTATACAGAATAGGCTAACGTAGAGACACTAGCGAACAAGTTATTCTAAGGAATGATGTTTTGGAGTGTGTGAATGATTGTTTTGATCAACTAAGAGACAACATTGATGGCTTAACAGGTTTAGCTAGGAAGTTAAAGGAAATCAAGGAAGGTATTCATGCCAAAAAAACAATAGAAACCAGCTCTAACAGAAGAAATGAAGTTATTAAGACGATTTGTGGTGTTGAAGATGTGGATGAAGTTAATTTAACGGCCCCTCAAGGTATTCGCAAAAAGGGATGTGGCACCAATCGACGTTTAATTGGTCCCGAGGGGAAGGCTCTTGGGAAGAGCATGAAGAAGCCTAGATTATGCAACATATGCAAGGAGTATAGGCACCATGATTCTAGGAACTCTTCAAAGAAGGCTAAGGCTGGTCCTGCCAACCCACCCCAATAGTTTCCACAACTTTCCTTTCTTTGGTTACCACTCTGTAGTGGGTAACGTATGGGATGCTAGTATTGTTTTTTTCTATGTTTGGTTTGTTGTGAAAGTAGTTATGGTGACCGGTTAATAGTAGGGGGCTAACTTTTATAGTACAATGATTGGTGTGTTATATCATTATGTTTTCTATCCATATGTTTTTTGGTTACCATTTATTCTAATGGGTAACGTGTATACATATGGTTTTATAAAAACATCAATGATTAGCCCAAAAATGTAACCAGAATCTTATTTCATGTATGATGATACGTTTGGTATTGTTTGTATTACTTTAGTGCTTCTTAACCATTTTACTTACATGTTTATATGTTTGTCTTACTTTTACGATTTACATTAGGTTACAATGTGAACATTCTATACCATGAGATTTTTTCTGTTATGAAAATATCGATTATCTTGAAAAACCCAGGATGTAACATGATTTAGTTTTTATATTTTTTAGCACACCCCATTAGGTTACATGCACCACACCCTCACTACATTAAGTTACATTGTCTTCCAAGTAGTTACACAAATATGCATAGTAATTTGATAACTTATTTTTGCACAATACATTAGTTACATCAATTTTTGGATCTGTTCGAATAAGTAATTAATCAATTTTACAAGAATTATTTAGTAAAATATTAATGATAATCTGAACAAAACCCAAATACATTAGCTTTCGCAAAAAAATGATTGACACAATTGCTATAAAACTTTATTACTATGTAAAATATTACCCTACCATTACTTATAAAGGTTAAAAAAACCTAAGTAAAAATCACATCAAAGTTATTTGGTTAGGAACATTAAATTGTGTGATTAAAGTTAACTTACACCAACGCATATTCTCTTCTACATTTATTAAAAGTAAGTTTAATGCTCTGGGTAGGGACAACACTAATTTCCTTTTTTTACAACGTATTACATCTGATTACATTAACCTACTCTTATTACGATACAATGATAAGCTTACATAGTATAAATATATTACAAAGGATAATGTTGATGTAGTTGCCGATTGAATATTAGAGTTCTCATAAATATTAGCGCTAATCTGAACGAAACACAAGTACATCAGTTTTTCAAAAAATGATTGACCCATTTGTTATTGTTACCAAATATTACACAAAACTTTACTAGTATATGATTAGATTACAATCACTTACAAGAATTAACAATCACTTACAAGAATTAACAATCACTTACAAAAAATGATTAGATTACAATCACTTACAAGAATTAACAATAAACTAATAAAAAATCACATCAAATTACTTTTTGGTTACTAACATTAAATTGTGTGATTAGAGTTAACTTACTCTATGAAAGGCCCTAAACCGAGAAACCTCTCAGTTGGTCTTAGACATAAGAAAATAATTCATAAACCAAATTTTAGAAACATTCGCAGCAGAAATCTAAAGGAAACATGAAAGTAACAAATAGAAGTCAAGGTCATCTAAGCAATCATAGAAAAATACAAATGGGAAATGCCAAATGATAAGCCGGGTAGCCTCTTATTTCATGCCAAGTCGCTATAACTCACTTTTAATGTATACATGCATCAATCTAACATGCAAACTAAAATCAGCAATGCTGAGTGAGCTCTAGGTTTGAGAAAATGTTTAGTAACTTCTAAGCATATAATTATATGACATATTAATAACCATACCTCAAGAAGTCATTTATCACTTAACATATACATGTATCATCTTATACATCATCATCATCATATAAGCATAATATACATTTCAAATATACAACATCATATAGTCATCCCTTACCTCTAATTATACACGTATAATCCTTTGCCTTTGCTAGACCTTTACCACACACGTGAACTATAGCATCTTAATGCTAGACCTCCATCACGCGGTTAAACTATAGCATGTTAATGTGTTAGACCTCTACCATACGGATCAGCTCTAGCAACGAATACTAGACCCCGATCACACGGGCGGACTATAGCAATAATGTGCTAGACCTCTACCATAATAGACTACAACGCATGTCACAAAATCATTAAACTACAATAAGTAGTTACTATAAAATACGCTCAAAATATAATTCATATATACGATCAAACAAATGTACTAATAAGTTCATTTAAATAATTTAAGCTCTTATTCAAACCATTTAATAAAAACATAATAATAATAATAGTTTGCTTGCTACCCTAAAGATATAAAAAAAAACATATAATAGAGAGGGGCTAGAACTCACAATAAAATCGATGTTAGCGTTTCAAACTAAAAGTCCGAGTAAGGTCGAACATACGTCTAATTACCTATCAAGATTTATGTATAACGAATTAATACATTACTTAATTATTCTCATATAGAGTTAACCACCTGCCATCCATAAATGCATGCTTACGTAATCTTACATCCATTTGATTATTGTTTTAATAAGATCATGTATAAATGACAGCTTCCATTCGAATAAAACATCTATTAATTAATTTATTATTTTTTATTCATAATCCTTACGATACCAACATGCAAATACTTTAAAAGCCTGCATGTGTCCATAATATTTATTTTTGTTTGAGAACACCCACTTTTGATGTTTGGCAAACGAATACATACATTTGATGAACATCTCCATGCTCCCTTTTAATTGAGGATCCATGTTGACCCTTCTGTAACCTTCCCCCCATCGTAACACACACAGTCACACACACACACACACCCGTTTCATACATAACCGTACGCGTATCAAAACCCGATGCGACACCTCCCTAACCGAGAACCGAACACCCTCACAATTATAAATCAATCGATTACAAACTTACCCGTCAAGAACCACGAGATAGTAACGAATCCGAGATCGATCTCCGGCGTAGCCCCACCTAAACTCGAACCCTTAAAATCAACGTCAATCATTAGCGGTTTGTTTGCGGTTTAAACCAAACATGATCTCGTTAACGATTCAAGAAACGATGAGTACCTTATATCAATATGAAGGATGATTGACAGATATGGAATGCTTTTGCTGTGTTCTTTTGCAAACCGAATGGGAGGAAACGACTATGGCGACTGTGTGGTCGTGGGGGAAGGGCATATATGGTTTATAAGATTTAGTATTTTACACTATGGCCCCTCAAATTTTCTTTCACTTGTAGTTGACCCCAAAAGTTCCATATTTCCCTTGTGTTTATTCAGAATCGACCCTATAACCCACTTGTACAAAGTTTACAACAATTAATTTTTATTAGGACGTTACACCCCACTGCATATTCCCTTCTACATTAATTAAAAGTAAAGTTAATGCTCTGGTTAAGGATTACCCTAATTAACTTCTTTTACATCGTATTACATCTGATTACATTAACCTTATCTTATTTACTCTACAATGATATGAATCATCCTCTAGGTTAGTTGAATATTAAGCATCCCAAATTACAGTTTCTAGTGTCAACGAGTCATCCCTAATATCAAATTAAGGTAGAGTAATGTTCACATACCACCTACTTACAAACCTTAAGTTAACGACCAAAAATATCAATATGAAATGAATCTTAACCTTTAATATTGTAGGCCTCATCCATCACCTTTTTCTTGTGAACATTTATATCAGATAGTAATATTTGTGCAACATATTTTTTCCTGAGAATTTTAATTTCAGACTTCACCGTTCTTTCATTATTCTTGAACCCACACTCAAATGTAGCCCAATTGTTCCCCATGAACATCTCCATATGGCACATTGTAAATATTCCACAATCAGTGTAGTTTCGTTTAGTGGCCCATGATAACTCTAGTTTGTTGATTTTTGTATATGCAATTCTTCATGCTTTACCATTCCCCAATTTTAGCAGGTATTGAGTAAAAATATGCTTATGCGCAGGTTTTATAATTAGGAATAGGTGTTAATTAAGAATCTTAAAAATATGCTTCTGCATGATCGATCCTCATTTAACACGCATATTCAGTTTCTATGAACTTACCACTTTGTAATGTGTATCTTTTTTTGATATTCGTCGTGGTCCGCCATTTGCACAATGCTCTCTTCTGCGTCCATATTTTCAATAAGGAAAGTTTCTGGGTCCTTCATGTCAAAGACCACAAGGTAGAAATGTTTCTTTTCCAATATTGGAAAGAACACAACATCATACCCTTTTAGATCTATTTGGCTCTCCTCCCTCCCTAACGCTTCAAAGATGTTATTTGTAAATGTCCTAAGGCATTTTTTTCATTTATGAAAAACCACTCTAACTGAAAAAAAAAACTTTGAAACCTTTATCAATTTCGGTAGCCATTATATATAATTTATGTATTTTTGTACTTACGAATGGTTGGTGGCAGACAAATAGTCTGTGCAGTGATTCCTTGTTCTTTATTTTTTTCTTCATTATTTAACCCTACAACACCACAGTCAATGATGTTGCCATACACCTCCCTACCTGGCTCTAGGGTTCTTAAAATAAATATCTCTGATCTCATTCCAAAGTGTGTGTCAAAAAGCTGGTTGCTGCAATAATGTGTCTTTCATGTATTATTTTTAGTGAAAATTTAAGTAAAAGACTTGTAATAATTGGTTTTCCTTATTTACTTTTAACATTCCTATTTATATAATGTTTTTTATTTCCTTCTCAATTATCTTACCTCGGATTTACGTTGAAGATTTAATCCCCAGATCGCCTCATCCTCTTTGGTGATTAACAGATGTATTGTTGTCTTTCTCCTTAAGTATGGTGATTTTACTAACGAGGAGACCATTCTTTTTCTTCTTGGATTTTTTCTAATTATTTTCTTCTCTTCCTTCATATCTCTTTCATCATACATGAACACATTTAAAAACTCAACTTTAATATTTTTCGGCCTTTAGCCCATTTTTAGAGTTGATGTAATCTCATGTAAGTTCTGTTTGTTAAAATGTTTTAACATTACACGCTTCCTTAAAAACTTCTACCATTTTCTTTCAACGCCATAATCTCAATATGTAAATCTAAGCGTCTTAACTTAATAACTATGATAAACAGAATTGTTTATTTTAGTAAATAAAGAAATGTCCCATAAATCTCTAAAGTTTTATAAGCTTTCTTGAAATTTAATTTCAGGTAATTCATGTGCAGTTTAAAGTAAATTCAATATGTATCTCTATATTCCTGTTGATATGTTTCATCCTGTGTCAAACCCAGGCTATAAGACTATGCACCAAAGCTGCATGCATTATCAACTATAAAACAAGAACATATCATTGAAAATTTAAATTTCAAGTACCGGTGGGTCATAATTTTTGCATATTCATGCCAATTTTTAATTTAGTCTATATATTTTTTAGAAGGCAACCAAGGATGAGAAATATGCAACTCCAATTTAATGTAATGTAAGTGTATGTAACATTAGGTTGTAAGGTAAGCTTTGTAACATGACTTGTAAAGTAAATCTATGTGATATGACTTTTTGTAATGTAACATTAGCTTGTAATGTAAGTGTATGTAACATGACTATTTGTAATGTACGAGTGTGTAACATGAGTTTGTAATGTAACATGAGGTTGTAATGTAATATGAGTTTGTAATGTAAGTGTGTAACGTGACTTTGTAGTGTAAGTGTATGTAACATGAGCTTATAATGTAACATGACTTTGTAATGTTAGATGAATAATATGCAAATTCAAAAAAAAAAATTCCAGGCTAACCAAATTTAGGGTATATTTTTTATCCAACAAAAACAGAACCATTTACATGGAAAATGACACACCTCTATGTAATGTAAGTGTATGTAACATGAGTTTGTTAAACGTTGTGTATTGTTAAATTTTTTCTTTAAAACTTCGTTTCCCTTTTGTCTAAAGCCCCCAAGTGTAAGGAGGTGTAACAAAGGTTCTTCACCTATCGACTATAACAAAAGAATATTAATTTTACTACCTTTACAAACCAAAATAAATAAACAAGTTCATATATAAAATGTGTTTTATAGTCAATTGTTCACATATCCACTATAACATACAATATATTAATTTTACTATATTAACAAGCCTAAATAAATTAACAAGTTCATAGTTATAATCTAATATTAGGTAACATATACATTGCATTATAGTGTAAGTAAATTTTTATGTACTTATTATTTTCAAACGCACTTTTCTCCTTTTGTGTCATGCCCATAATATCAGTAGGTGAATCTAAGCTTGTTGACATAACAACTATGATAAAGAAAATAGTAATTTTAGTAATGCAACATATCTTCATAAACTCCAAATTACCATACGTTTCCTTTTAATGTACTGTCATGTAATTCACGCCAAGTTTAATGTAAATTACATATGTACCTCTGTCATCATGTTGTGTTGTTTCATCCTGTGTTAAATCTAGGCTATAAGACGGTGCACCAAATATCCCTGAATTATCAACTATACAATGGAAACACATATATGATAGTCAAAATTTAAAACACTGGCTATAAGAAGGGGCAACATGTTCATGCCCATATAAAATTTAGGCTATATTTTCTTAACCGGGG
>BJCM01062737.1:0-15387 GCA_018326385.1 Flaveria bidentis | reverse complement strand
GGTCCGGCCGGTGGGGGAGGTGGGGCGGCCGATGGGGGAGATGGGGGAGGTAAGAAGAGGTTAGAAGATCTTAGAAGACATAGGTCCACATCTTTTCCATACAGACCTCCTGCAGACGTTTTTTAATGAAATGTCTTCCAAAAAACAAACACTCTGCGCACTCAAAACCTCTCCCCGCATCTGCGTGCACGCAGATGAAGAGGTGGGGAAGAGGTTTTAGTAAAAAACAAACACCACCTTAGTTATCATAACCACAAATATTTAATATTTTTTCACATTCATTGATAATATTTAAGCATAAATAGACTTAATTTACTGTTAGTAAGCACGATTTCATTTAAATTACCATCAACGTATATAATTCGACACTAATAATAATAATTCGAAAATGGCTAACTTTAGAGGTATGTGATCGACTTTAATCATCATAACTAAATGTTTTCAACATTTTTGACACTCATTGATGATAATTAAGCATATATCTATGTAAATTAACATCAAAGTGTGAAATTCAACACCAATGATGATAATTCAATTAGAACTAATCTTTGGTATATGTAATCGACACTAACTATCATAATTAAATATATTTGATAATTTTTGACACTTATCGATGATAATTAAGCATAAACAAGCTTAATTTACGGTAATAAGTATAATAATCCACACATTACCAATAAAAGTGTGAAATTCAACACCAATGATCGTAATTTAATCATAGCTAACATTTGACATGTGTAACCAACCCTGACTGGCATAACTAAAATCTTTAACATTGTTTGACACTCATTAATGATAATTAAACATAATCAAACTTAATTTATCATTAACAAGTATAAATTCACATAAATTAGCATCAAAGTGTTAAATTCAACACCAATAATCTTAATTCAAACATACTTAACTTTTGACGCATGTAACCGACTCTAAATATCAAAACCAAACACTTTGGCCCAAATTGACATTAAATGTTTATAATTATTATATATAATAATAACATCTAATATAATACTATTTAATATATTATTATTATTATTATTTATTTTACTTTTAATTAATAATAATAATAATAATCATACCAATAATAATTAGTTTTATTAATATTAATTTAGAAAAAAATAATTCACTCTATGGCGACGACTAGGCTTTTCATAATGGCGGGATTATTTTCCTCCAACTTTCTTAGAGGAAAAAAAACAAAAAAAAAATAGGTTTTAACCTATGGCGATGATATGCCGTCGCCATAGGATGTCAGTTAATTTTTAATTTTTTTATATTTATTTAAATAAATCAAAAATCAATTAAAATGGGGCTATGGGGACGACAAAGAGAATTCTATGGCGAGGACGAAATTTGTCGCTATAACTCTACCTAAGGTGGAGACTTGTCGTCGCGATAAGGTTAGGATAGTCAAAAATCAAGATTTCTATATAGCGACGACTTGTCGTCGCCTTAGGTGGACCTATGGCGACTAGTGTGTGTCGTCGCCATAGGGTTTGTCGCCACATATGAAAATTCTTGTAGTGAATCCATTTTGCAGGAGATGCTTCTAGGGGGTTTATGTTAATTAACAATAATCTAATCTAGTTCTAATCTACACAATTTTTCGGCATGAGATTTAAAATCTTGACCTCTTGGGAAGGGGCGTCACTTAATCATCTAGGAGCGGCTAGACCAAAGGCCCGTTGGTATTTTTCTAGGGTGTGTGCATGATTGTTTTCGATAGTCATGAATGAACTTCTAAGGAAGCTTCTCCTTTTTGGTTATTTTAATTTTATTTTTAATTTTTATTAACTTCTGCGAAGTTTTGACGCACCGTCTATATATAGCATCGTATTCTAGTCGTACTCGTTATGCGTGTACATATGACAAAACCATTGAGTACATCTTTACAAGTCTCGTTTTCTCATATGCACCAGTGTCGTATTTAAAAATTCTCAGTGTCTTGTTCACATTCTTGTCTAGAACTTAACCGATGCCAAACTGGTATTATACAAATTGGTTTTTAGTTTCTAAAATTACAAATTTCATTGCCTACCAATCCAGTTTTAGGTTCAACCAACTTAACAAAATACAACTTTAGAGCATTGCTTTTTGGTCTCTATTTTCATTATTTTGGACCCATCTTCTTTCCTTTTAATGATGAATACAAGAATCCTAGCATGAAAGTAAACAAACTTTTGACCCCCTTTTAGAAAGAGGACCATTAGAATCAACGTGAAGTTACATACTTTAGTTAAAAAGTATCGCGATGGACGGAACTATGAAGTTAATCAATATAAGTTTATATAGTCGTGATATTACATCATGCATAGATCTTATTGCATCAAATATAACTTGGTGAAACACTATTAGTACTAAAAAGATACATACTAAAATAAAATGAGATTAGAGTTCTAAGAAAACCAAAAGAAAAAAAATAAACTTAATGAAACCTCAGTTTAGGGTGAACAAAAAAACCAAATAATCAACCAATAATCGAAACAATTGAAACATCCAGCAAATTGAGAAATCGTTGGTTTGGGTAGGGTGTTTTATGGCCTGAGTTTTTATTTTGTATGTGTATTATACATTAATAAATAATCTCAATCTCAGTCTCAATATATAATAAAAGAAAGAGGATAAGCCACATGTCAAAATTTTAGGTAATACATTACCACATGACATCTTTATAATATACAATTGCTACTCGACATTTTAAAAACAATATGATTTATAAAAAGAATATCATAATCATGTTTAAATAGTATTTAATGTCTAATTAAAAAACAATCTAAAATTAGATTTTAAAATTAAATGAATGAAATGGAAATTTAAAAACTTAAATTTTATTATGCAATTAATTTGAGATTTTATCAAAAAATAACTACTTAATTCGTCAAAATTTAAAATTTAAAACTAACAACTTGAATCTTCAAATTAAATATATGTAGTTCACAAATTTTGCATTCCAATAATAACAATCAATATGAGTATTTTGGGTTAATTATTTTAAATTTTAAAAATCTTCTATATTTTAACAATATCATATAAAATTTACTTGCATTATATCATTATTTAATTATATGTATACAATAACTTTTTATATTTACTCTTCTTTCAATATCAAAGATATTTGATAAATATACTAAACAACTTCTTTTATGATTAAAAAGTCCATGTATTTTACATGGAGAACTTCTCTTACTTCTCCATTATTCACATAATCCTTATTTTCAACTTATTTCGTATTGCATTCAATTATAATATTACATATACTTTAATTAAAAAACAAGTTTTTAATGATAAACCTTAACACTAATAAATTTTATCATACGAGCACTACCTTCACTTTGTTTATTTTTTATTTATGTATACAGGTTTATACGATACTAAAAACCCAGCAAATTACCTTGGTCAACATGATATTATTAACTTTTTAAGGGATCTTAACATATCATGTTGTGATTCATTTATAGAGGCATCCGCTGTATAAAAATACGGTTGAAACTTATTCTATTGAGGTTACCGTGATTGAATAGGAGGTATTATTCAACTTATGATTTAACAATTTAAATTGATTTGATTTGAATATTAATTTCATGTTATTGTATTAAATCAACTTAAATTTATGCATTGTATTAAATAGAATTTAAGTTGATTTTAATATTTCATGTTATTTGTTAAATAGAATTTAAGTTGATTTAAATATTTCATGTTATTTGTTAAATAGAGTTTAAGTTGTTATACTTTGCATAAGGTAAAATAACTACACCTTTATTCCTCAAAACAATTATAAAGGTAAAACAACCATGTCTCCCACAAACTTAGATATTATGTATGTATTGCATTTAGGGTGGGAGGGCGCCCCTATCGTGAGGACGCTGCCGCCCCTACGCCATGCGGCAACACCGCCACCGCCTCCCCCCACGCCATAATTTTTCCTCTTTACGACAAGAACTCGCCATGAGGATGTATGTGGTGTATTGTCGTAGTGTGACATGATATAATAACACTACCACCATCAAATTTATAATGGAATGTAACATGATATAATAACACTACCCATCAAATTTATGTGTTGTAGACTTCGCGATGTGATGTGTGTAATAATGAAAGCACCCCTCTACCACCGTTACATACATCTCTAGTTAAATAAATAATATTAATTTCAGTAATAATAATAATATTAGTTACTCTTCTTATTATGTTAGTGCTAATTCTTGAATATAATAATAATAATATATTTTGCTTTGACATAATAAACTAAAAGGACTAAAAATAGGAATGAGTGGTGGGTGGGGGTGACCGAGACGAGTGTCTGGTTATATGAGCACAAGGGTGGCCACCATTTCTGCACTCCTGTTCCCAACACACACACACACACATTCTCAATCATATTCTTTTCTCCTACTGTCCTTCTCTTTAAACTAAACTAACTCATCTTACCCTCTAATTTCTTCATCTTAATTGTGCTCTTCAAACTAAATAAATTAAGAAGAAAGTCATGAGGTGATCATATGTGATGAACAAGACTGAAGAAAGAAAGAGATATGTTAAAGAATCGATGTTTACTTAAGAAAACATACATACAACGTACTGTTAATTAATTAATGTCTAGAGCCTTATATTAATGCATCTATTTCACAATATTTTCTTTAATTTATTATTTAAAAATTAAATAGAAGATGGGGCAATATGCAATATATATTTGTTATGTTAAGTTTATAAACGTATATGAATTTTACTTTTAAAAATAAGTTTATAACTAAAGAGCAATTGTGCTAGAAATGCACGTGTCCTTAAAAAGTAAATAATGTTTTACCAAAGCGTTATGAACAAAACGATTTGTAAGTGTTTCAAGATTTGGGAACTTAATTAAAATTCACAATCACATGTACATTAGTAGGTACAGGGAATGTTACAAATATATATATCATAATTCCAATTGATTGTTACAAATACACCCTTCTGATTTAAGGTTTTGTCCTTGAACCATATTACATACTAATAGATTTCTTCATCTCCTCAATCTTTCGATTCTCGAGCAATGTCAGATGCGTTTTGATACTTCATTGTGCTTTGATCTTTGCCATTGTTTTGTTTGGAAGTTGTTTAACTCTTCTGTCAACAAAAAAAACTGCTTTTCTAAATCTCATTCTCTTCCGAGGTCCTTATGCTTATTCATCGACTAAAATTTCCGTACATGAAAACGTTAAATGTGTTGTAAATACTGTTTAATTAGTTCATATGCTACTTCTCCTACACTCATAACAATCTTGAACTGTCTTATACCTTGTGGACTCAACTTTCATCGTCTACTAAACCAAAAACATCCTTCCAAGTAGTGATCTTCAAAATCACTTGATCTCCCACATGAAACATTATCAGTCAATCATTTTTTTTCATAAAACCCTTTATCAATGTGATGCAGTCGGAAACAGAAATATAGATAATTGAACCTGTTGATTCACGAGAATACCAGTAACAATTCTTCTAACTATCGTTGATTCACAAAGAATACCGATAATCAGAATTTACACTAACACAAACTGTGATAGAGAGAAAAACAGATTTTTCATAAACTTTTTTAATCATATTTCATCCATCCCTTACAAGCATATAAAGAAACAAAACTAAAGTCGAATGGGTCATAAAACATAAACGGGCCAAAAACTGGGCCAAACGCAAAGTCCAATAAAATGTAAAAATAAGATAAAAATTAAAATAATTCTTAAAATAAGCCGTTTTTCGGCTGAAACGATAACCCAAACCGCCTATGGCGGTTTGTGAAAACGTTCTTCTCGGTCCAACAGTCGTTTTGACTGGTCCCGGGCCCAAAACGGAGACTTCTAGCCCAAGTTATGGCCATTTTAGTGAAGCCCTTTTAATAAGCGATCTTGGGCCTCCAAAAAGATTAAAGCTTGCTCATCCACACTTGTGCCCACATCACAATCTTGAGCCACTTTCAAGTGAGCTTTGATTTGATCAATCTCCTCAGTAGCAACCTTTACCGCTATTTTAGATCCAAGTTCTCGTTGAATTACTTTTGCCCAACATATGGAAGCTAGACACTTACTATCATAATTATCCATTTCGAATAGAGCATCACAATACTCGAACTAGCTATTCACATACAAGAATTCCACCATTGGTAAGTACTTATCCAATTTCAATTAAAACTGATAATTCATCTTGAAATTTCTCCACGTCTGAATGTAAATATCAGTAATACGTTCCGATGAATAAGCCTCAAGGATCGACAAGAAGTGCATTCTTAGTCAACCTTTAAACAATTACCCTTACAACATCAAACCTTTTTATCGCCTTGAGTAATTTTATTGCTGAATTCATGTGATATGCACTTATTCCATATTAGGATTTCTAAAGGTAGGGTAATCAAAATGATTTTGGATTTCTAGCTTTGAGGGCAAACATGTTAGACACTTAAGTTTAGTTAATAGTTTTAAAAATGCATTAGTGTGCAAGTATAATTTTTATAATAAAACATTGTGAATGGCATGGAATCAATTTGTTTACCCGGTATTTCTTATATTTAGATGCTTAAAAATAAACCAAAAATAGATAAAAATATAAAAAATAAAAAATCTGGCCACCTCCATCATATGAATTTGTAAGATTCAAGCTTATGAACATCAATAAGTTTTAGATCAACTGGTCTAGAAGGAGGCACCCTATGACTTTCGCAAGTGAAGGTCATAGGTTGGAGTCTCACTAAATGCAATATGCTCTTAATGGACCAAGAGTTTTACCATAATGGGTCTTTAGGTGGTGGGTTTCCCTTGGAATGGTGGGCGAGTCAGGTCACCAGCGCTGTCTGTGTTCGCGAACATGAATGGCCTTTCGTCATTGGGTTTACCCGGGTGACCGGGTTTAAAAAATATTCGTTGGTCGTTAAAAAAAAGCTTATGAACTCTACTTTTGGAAACCTACTAATTGCAGGGTATTCACTGTTATGATAACCGAATACACTATTTATAGAACTATTAAATATAAAATAGGTAAATTGGTTTCTAAATATCTACTCGTTTTCACGAATCTCTCTATATATAAAAAGGTCATAAACTAACTTACGTGGGCCATGGGACATAAACACAGAATTTGGTATTGCAGATTTCATAATACCTGTAACATATATAGAACCCCCAAACCATCATTATTATAATTATACAATGTTGCAGTGCTAACTAAAATAGAGTATCGCATTGATTATGACACAATGTTGTATAGACATAATGAAATTAACAATTCATTATCTCTAAAAATACGTTCTAGTGGTAAGTAATATACTTTTCAATTTGAGAGTTCAAATTCTATGATTGTGGATTGTGATGGATATATCATAAAAAATTTAAGTATTGCTGCTTAAAAAAATAACCACTATTTTTTAAAGATTACATCCATTTGTTAAGTTGATATTCACAGCTTATCAGTTATGTAGTCCAATGTGACTAACATACATGAATCCTGTTTAAGATTTTAATTGATTCGTTTTAATTAGTTATATATATATATAGAATAAATTAATTACAAATTGAATATTAAATCATAAATAATTCAACATCTCTTGTATATAATTATATCAAACGTTTTAAGTTTTATTTTAAGTGTGAGAGGATTACTTATTTTAATAGTGTTAGAAAAGTTATACTAAAAGCTTTTATGTTTGATTATTCTATATATTTATACAAATCACTCATCATTTCTTTTGAATAAACCTGCATGCTTAACAGGTTACAAATAAGCCAATATAACTATTATAACTTGAGCATTATTTTAAGTACAAAGCATGCCTTTTACTAACTTTTTTCTTTTTAAATATATTTGGACACAATAAAAGTTGCAATACAATATGAATGGTGTCTTTAATGGTAGAGAATATTTTCATGGTGGCATGCAGTGTGAGAAAGAAAAAGAAGGGATAGATATATGTTTGAGTGATAATTAACTTTAGTTTAAGTGTCCAACAATAGATATTACATTTTAAAACCGTCTCTTATGAATTCCTATTAATCATTTTAGGAACGTTAAAATCTGCTCGTCCTATAACCGAACCTATTATCTGATATAAATCATTTTCCTAACTACAAAATCAAATTTCAATAGAAAAAGTTTTTATTTAAAAGAAAAAGACAATACAAATTAATTCTCAAATATAATACAAAATTCAATCACACGTAAAAGAAATAATCAAACATCACAAATTTTAAAACATACAATAAAAAAAATCAATCATACAACACAACTTTTTTAGATATGTAGTAGTAAGTTCGCTGTTAAAGTTTTTACTCAAAAATTAGCTATTACGATGATTATATGTGTGTGGGTGTATGTATTTATATGTATATATGTATGTAAGATATAAGATGAGAGAGAGAGAGAGAGAGAGAGGGTGTGAGATGGGAGAGAGAGGCGGAGAGAGTTAGGAGGAGAAAGATGAGAGAGAGATTTTAACTTAACTTTTATGAGTAGAAACTAAGGCATGAGAAAACCTAAAGCAAGTTTTGCTCCCTCTTGAAATCATTTCAGTCACCACCTTCACTCTCTCATCCCAAGACAACCTCTTCTTAAACCTCAAAATCTCCCCAATCTTCTCCTGCAATCTCCCTCTTTTTCTCTATATATAAGTATACTTCTATGTGTGTATACATAAATATGTGTATGTATATATGTATGTATGTATATATATATCTGTGTGTATACATAGATATGTGTATAAATATCTCCCTCCCATTAGCCTTTCATCACATCAGAGCTAGCTGCCTTCCAGTTAAGTGTTCTTGTATTACTCCTTCACTTATGTTGGCACCATGCATGTTTTAACTCTATTCATATGTCATTCTATATCTCTAATCTCTCTGCAAAACATTCTTTTATATTCATACATAAAGTTTTATTGCACTCATATAAACATCATTTTCTTCTTAATTTTTTTGTTTCAAACCCTATTGATCTTGCCGACCTTTTGTCTATAAGTATCAATATATTATAGTTGTCGTTATAATCTTGGTTCAAATATTCGAATACTATGTGCAAAATACAATTTTTATGCTGTTTTTATGCTCTAATCTTAGTCTTTTCATGTTTGCAGCACCATTTTTAAACGTTTTCTCCTAGTATTTTTGAAAAAAAACTCACTTCGAAACAAGATTTCCCTAATTATTCTACAACAAGATTTTAATTCTCAATTGTTCTTTTAGTATTATACTGGATTTTCTTATATCTCAATTTAATAATTCGTTTTGTTATTTTTCATTGTTTTCATTAGTCATGATTAACTTGGAGATCCCACAACTCCAATTTTGACTACACAAAAGGTTGCCTTTTCATCCACCTAAGATCTGTTCCCCTATAGATGATGATACTTCTATTCATTCTTTTGTTACTAGTATGGTTTACTCAACAATTATATTTCGTGCTATGAATGAAACATATAGAATGGAAATAGATTTTATGGTGATGAATATTGGGGAAGCAAACAAAAAAGCGATATTGGTGAGGTTCAATCCGAAGACGGATTTACCAAGTTGTAAAATACGATCTCAGATTGAGCCGCGCCAATATCACTTTCTCCACACTTTGCTTTTTCATAAACCATATTGCTTAAGGCTTTCAAAGCTTGTGAAATACCAACGAGTTTTAAGACATTTTCAATCTTATTTATTTCGGATTTCAATATGTTATACTATGTACACGGTGCTAGAAGAAATACAATCGTAAAGATTAATCTTGTTTACCGAAGAGAAAATGAGGTGAATCATATACAAGTTAACAATTAGCAAAGCAGGAAATGAAGGTAATATAGGTTAATCTTGATGGGTATGGTCAGATTTGGGTCAAAGTTTAGGTCATCTAGAAAGCTTATATATGCACATATTTTTAGTGTTTTTATGTTGTTCGTGTGTAGTTTAATTAGAAAGTCAAATTAGTAGTTTAGTGGGGTAAGCGTTCTTCCTTAACTTTAGATGCAAGATTTTATTTTCTATTAAATGTAAGTCTTTAAGTTGAATGAAACTAAGAGAACAAGTTAAGCAGTAAAGTGATCTTTGTACGTGTTTTTTAGTTTGATTGAAGCCTCATCCAATAGGTAAATGGTGCAAGTTTAAGTGAGCGCGCAATATCTTTAAGTTTTTAGCTTTGTTCTATTAAACATGGATCTTTCTGACTTTCTCTCTTTATTATCACATGTATTCATGTTTTGTGCATAAAACATCTATATCTTTTTAAGTTGTAGCAAGGTATAACTCTAACCTTAATGAACTTGATTTCATAAAAGTAACATTTTATGCAGTCATGCAAGTCATGAATTGATAAATAGTCTAGACTGCTTATGTCTTAAGCTATGGCTAATATCTATGGGGTAACATGTTTTACTAAAACCCCTCAGCTAAACTTAATGGCAATACAACTATACAAGCCCTCTCTAAATATCCCAATGAACAATATTTACCTATAGGCTGCAACTAACTACATATATATTGGTTATCACATTAATTAGCTATCATCCTTAAACATTGCACAGGTGAGAATTGAAGAACATATAACGAATCATTCATCATAATTTAGCACTAAAATGATTATTGTTGGTTCCGTAAAACATGTAATCACGGTACTGGTTTGAGTGTTCTAAGTAGTGATTCTTCGTATCAACAAGTTACAGAATGTATTGGTTTACGCACTTACATATTGTTTGAATACATCAAAGAACTGTAGATTTTGATTCACATGCTTGTTTTGGTGGCTTAGGTTTGGGTTTGGTTTGATTTAACTAATGATACTTGATCAAAGATTTTATTATATCTAGATTTCCTTTTTTTTTGGAGAATTTACCAACAAAAGGCCTTGCTTTTTATTGTTGGATGGAAACACTAATTTTTTTTTATCACAAATCTATATCTATATCTATAGTCTATAGTATATATAATAAAAAAGTAAGTAAGATGTCACATGTCACTCTTATATTACTCAAAAAAAATTCCCGCTTAAACTAATATATTATTTTAGTTAAGTTTTTTATTTTAAGAAACTAAATTAATAGTAATAATTAATTTTATTTTGAATTAAATTTTGTTATTTTGTTATATAATCAATTTAGTTGTGTAATCATACCGTTTTGAACTATACATATTTTTATAGCCAAATAATATTCAACTAAAAAAACTAAAAAAATAATATTTATTAATATATTTATATATTTTAGGTTAGTGTGATTTTAGCACAATTGTTTTTTTTAATTTACATGGGTCAGTTGTATGTTATATTATTTAAAAAAGTATTTGAATATTTATTACTTATATTTGTATCCTTTTGTTTTTTTTATTTTTATACTAATATATGTAACTTAATCATACGAAATATTTATACATTCTTGAATTATGTTGTTTATATATTTTCAACCCGTGTATTACACGGGTTTACTAAAGTTAGTTAAACATATGTAAATCATTTTAATAATATATTAATCATTTACATATATCAGTCATGTTAATCTTAATGCTGAATAATGTAAGACTGTAAATGCGAGGATTAACTTGTCAACCGTGGATACTTGGAGGGTCAATTGCAGCTATGTACTTCTGAGTTCTCATTCTTGTATGAGTTAGTTCTTTCATTTTTGTATGTATTTTGTCTATGATTGCACCATGGTGAATTGTTGTTTAGGTGTAAGAGCTTTTGGTTTTAATGGTATTCCATCCAGATTATTTGATTTAAGTTTCTAGGTTTAACAATAAGATTTTATAAAAGTTAACAAAAAAAGAACATATGTTCAGAAGTTTCTTTCCATTAATCATCACAATTCATTTTATGACACATGAGCATCAATCGATATAAAATTTAAAACAGTAACAATAATAGTAATACACATGTGTGTGAGAAGGACTTAACAGATCTGTGATGAACAAATCTTTTATTATTAATAGAGTAGCGTAGGCTGTCACGTGTTAGTCTCGGATACATCCTCACCATATTTTTTCGCATAAACTCATTTGCACGTTTCACTGTTTATGACCCCATTTCATTTCTCTGACCCTGCCAACCAAGTAAAAATAAAAAAGAAAGAAGTGTGATCTCTATATTCTTATGGTCAAAAGACATCAGCAGATCATACCCCCTTTGCTATCACCGCACCACCATCTATCACCCTTGTTGCAGTGGAACATCGTCATTTGTCTACGGCCATCGCTACTAGTCATTTTTAGTTTCACCGGCGAACAACCGATCGCAGACTTGACTTCAACCAGTAACCACTAGTTCTCACCGGACCACACCCTACTCACCAGGCTGCACACCCACCCCCTCTGGTCCATCTTCAGTTGATGTGGACCACACAACAAAAAAAACAATCAATTTGTTGAATTCAACCACAATAAACATCCCTATCATTCTTCTAAAATCTTAAATCATCATCAAAACTCAAAATCACAAAATAATACATCAAGTTGGACCAAACAATTGTGATTTTTGGGTTTCGTGAAGGATTCCATTGATTTCAAATGAGAATTTGATTATAAGCCCCTGACACACACTAATCATCAATATTCATTTTCTTTTATGAGTTAATCTAACTAGACCCAAGTTCAATCGTAATGAGCTAGGGGTTTCAAAGGACTATGTTATGGCACATTGTCACACTCTAACCATAATGGTTTCTCGAGGGGCATGTCTGTCATGAAATCATAATCACTTGGCAATCACTATATGGTTTTGTAAAACATATGTTATAAATCATCTTAAAAGTTACATAATTGTTTTTGGATTTGTAATGCAGAAGTAGTAGTAGAAAGACCCAAGATAATAAATGTCCTAAAAGTCATAAATGGACCTATATGAGATGCGTCCTATACAAGCCGATCTTGATGCAATTTATTGATTACATAAGAAAACATGCAGGAAAATAGATCAACAATAATATTGGTGAATTCACACTAATAGATTATGACTACCCATGCCTATTACAAGTACATGTGTGAACATGCTAATAATACACCCATTTAAACCTTTAGTTAAAGTTAAAAAAAATAAACGGGGTGAGGGTAGTCTAACCAATAGTACTATCCATGATTACCTTTCTTCGGAAAGGAAATTAACAATCCGATTAGAGAGGATTTTATACGGAAAGTAAACCACTTATATTATATGTGAAATCATTAACAAGTATTTGTATTCATAAAAATAGTAAATTTACATATAATCTCCCACAAAAAGAAAATAAGTAAAATTGTGGACATGGAACTTACCATTCAGGTAAGTGATCGGGTACGGAATCATGTAAGTATCCAAAATGCTAGGATAAAATCCGATCTAAGTTCGCCATAAAATAATCAACACAACTTATGTATAAGTAATTGCTCTTACATGTAATGTGAGCATGTAATTGTTCCATTCACATAACTTGGTCATAAATTGTTTAACTCAATGACGGTGATGTACATTTGTTAATCACGAAATATATATTACTTATAGAAAATATTAATAAATTATATTTAAGTTAGGTGTCTATGTGAACCCTTGTATTTTGAATTCAACTTATTGTTCGGGTAATTTCATACTATTATTAAGACTCGACCCAGGTCTTGACTCGAGTATTTAATAATTAAATATATATTTCACATGTGAATTTATGGCAATTAGGATTTTGAAATTATTTTATATTTGAAGTAAAAACAACACTTTTAATATTATTATTATGTTTAATCGTGTTATAAATATACATTTATAACATTTGTAACACTTATAAGATTGTACTATTGTATTATTATGTCAAGTCTTATAAATATACATTTAATCGTGTTAGTCACCTACTAATTATTTTAACCCATCTAAGAAACTAAGATAATGCCTAAAGTTATGAAGTTAATAATTTTATGCTTGAAGTCCCATGTTATGAACTTTAATCTTATTTGTCAACTTAGTCCACTTTCATAACCCATCTTTTATCACAACATAACCTACTAGATATATATAGCTTGTAAGAATACACCTATGTTCATAATAACACTTAATTAATATATAAAAATTTCATAAATACCATCTAACACATTTAAAGCCTTTTTGAATTTTTAACTTTAACATATTCTTTTGACTTTTGTAAAATTATCAACTACTAACCTAGTCAAACATGAACCCATAATAAAGAAGTAGTATTTTATTCATGTTAATATATGCTTGGTGAAATATCATCATTGTACTATATTCCTACTAATGTGATCCCATTACTGATGGACAAATCTATTCGGAAACAGAGCTCTTTTATCGCGGAATTAGACCTGCTATTAACGTCGACTTATCTGTCAGTCGTGTTGGGTCTGCCGCTCAGTTGAAAACTATGAAACAAGTTTGTGGTAGTTCAAAACTGGAATTGGCACAATATCGCGAAGTGGCTGCCCTTGCTCAATTTGGGTCAGACCTGGATGCTGCGACTCATGCATTACTCAATAGAGGTGCAAGGCTTACAGAAGTACCGAAACAACCACAATACGCAAAGAAGGTTCTACTTTTTCCGGGGAAAACAACACATTATGGTCATGACCAGCTAAAGATCACCGCCATCTCACGGTCATAGCAGCGCTTTCAGGTTCAGTTATGGAATTAAGTTTTTTCGGGGAAGCCGACCAAGTTTTTTCGGTGTTAGATCAGAACAGAAAGGTGACCACCGAGGTTGGCTTAACCTAACTTGATGACACGCTTATAGAGTTTTCTTTCGGTGATCAGTCAATGAAGTCATTCTGAATCCCTAACTGGGTCAAATCTTTCTAACATCGTACTTTAGTCTCACTATGTTCAACTAAGCCACTCCTTTCAGTCGAGCTGAATTACATTCAACCCTCCTTCCTAAAAAAATTGCTTCGAGCATCCGACTTCACCACTGCTGCCTGCTCTCTCCTTCTTCGGCACTTCCCAGTCCAAAACAGACCTCTTGATCTATCTAAATCACAGCCTTGTTGATCCAATGGCCAATAAATATCACTTTAGTCTGAGTACCCTTTCACGTACAACCTCTTTTCTTGCTACACCCAGAACATTGTACTCAGGGTTCCAAACAGGCGGGGACAGGATTTGAACCTGTAGTCTTCAGGTCATGAGCCTGATGAGTTGACCATTCCTCCACCCCGCTTCTTGTCCTTCTCAATCTCTCTTTCTATAGGATGGAATTGAGGCCTATCCGGCTAGGTAAGCTAAATCGGTATATCCAGCCCAACAACTATTCGTAGTGACAGAGAAACCCTATATCCCTAATTAAGAGAATACCACATGGTAGCGATCCAACTAAAGATTTTTATTCCAGTAGGGACAACTATGATCATGGTAGCTGCGGTGAAGTAGGCACGGGTATCAACGTCTAAGCCCACAGTAAACATATGATGAGCCCAAACAAGAGATCCAGGA